>PVJX010008672.1:0-64357 GCA_004027295.1 Dolichotis patagonum
AAGGACAGTAAGGAAAAGGGAAATAATGCAAGTCAGTTATACTGTTAATGTCTCTTAGTTCATTTAAAAGGCAGATTTGTGCTAACATTGACTGGAAAAATTTTTATGCCCATATTTTGTACCCTGAGCAACTACTTTCAACATAACTATATGTAATGTATTGACTATTGTTGTTTGCCTGTTATTTTGCCACGAAATTTTGTTTTACCCTTTTTCCACAAAAAATTACAACTGTGCTTCTATAAAATAAACTGATTGCAAAAAAATACTGCTTTTAACTTGTTTATTTACCGAAACTCCTTAAAATAGAAGGTTTGAAAGACTCCATTTCTTTAAACTTGAGAAAACAAAAAATGATCTCAGAAGTAACTAAGGAAAAAATGAGGAAGAATTTATTACCATTACCGTTGTAGTTGTTTTCCAGCATAAAACACACAGTTCACTCTTTTCCTGAGCAGAGGCAGCAATATATTTCTGATTCTTGGCAAAAATCCGGTTCTGGAACTCAGGATTTTCACATAGGGAAAATGAAGATAGTGTTGGGAATCCAGACTTTTCAAGGAAAACTTGCCATGCAAGAGCTCAGGACTCCAAAAGCAGAGATGACTCACTCTTTAGTGTGAGAGCCCCCACAGCTGTCAGTTCTCTGACAGACACTTAACAAGACTTCAGGAAGGATTGACCTCGGCCAGTCTCAAGGAGGTAATTCAGAATTAAAGCCAAATCGACAAGTCAGTGCTATAATTGAAGCTGAAAGCAAAAGAAGTTGTAGATATATTTTGTGGCATAAAGGACAGTCATGTCACCTCTGGGAAAAAAGTATGAGTCAAGTCAGCATGTCACCTCCCACTGCTAGCTATGCAGAGGTTTTAATAAAACATTCTTAAGATTAATCCACACCAAAGGCCTGCTGTACCCAGCTTCTGACAAGGGGTAATTTATAGCTTAAAAAGATGTCATCGACTTTAATAGGTTTCAAACTCTGACTCCTTACAGGGTCTGGTTTTTCAATACAGTTTCTACTTGCCTGTCCATTTCACCTCATTCAGGAATGGGCTTGGGGAGAAAAAGAATCAAAAGGACATTGAGCTTTAGAGCTAGAAAGAATCTTATTAACCCATGAGAACCAAATCCAAATGTCACTCACAGCCTGGAAAGCGCCCTGCTGGCTCCGTGAATATTCCCTTCGCAAAAGTTCCAACTTTTGAGCTTGGGCTTGGTTCCAGCTACTGTGAGGCCTGGGCAAGAGGGTCACTTGCGCTCCAGAGCTGGGGGCCAGCCTGGAAACATAGAAAGACTCCATCTCTTTAAAAAAAAAGTTTGAATTCAGTGTTGTCAGATTTTTTTTCAAAGAAGATATAAAAAGAATGTGTAAGTAACAAATTCTGTTCTCAAAATATTGACAGCTAACGTTTTTTTTTAATAGCAAAACCCAATAATACTAACAGAGCCACTATATGGTCAAGATTGGTAGACAGTTCTTACCAGCTACAGTGATTGTTAAAAGATTGAAATACTTGTATTTGAACCAGTGTACATTCATCATTCTAAGCTTCCAAATGATCCCATCACTACACTATCCTGGTACTCTCTACAGCTCTAGGACCTATCAGAGTGCTCCATTCTCCAGCAGCTCACATGTTAACACCTAACCAACACATCACCTCCACCTCAAGCATTCTGCTTCTGCACCATGATAGCACCTTACTGGTCAGTCACCATTGCATTGCTCTTTTACATACACACATGGCTCCCCACACACACATATGCATGCATGCACATACACTTTATGGAGGTGGGTTCACATATAAAGAGCAGGTAATGTTTAATACTTATATCTTGATGAATTTGTGGATAAGTATACCTCTGTGAAACCATGTCCACATCAAGGCTATAAAAGTATCCAGCATCAGCAGGCATGGTGGTACATGCCTAATCTCAGCACTCGGCAGGCTAAAGCAGGAGGATTGGTGTATGGTTGAGGGCAGTCTGCGCTACAAAATGAGTTCACATTCAGCCTGAACTGCATATGAAACATTGTCTGAAAAAGAGAAAAAAAATCCTTCATCTCACCAAGTTCCCTCCCACCCTATTCATTATTATCATTGTATGCTTTTTCCCTGGGGTAAATAGTTAACATCTGATTTGTCCTTGTGCCAAAAATCTAAGTATTAAACACTATAAATGTTAGTTGTAGGCACTGCACTGTAAAGCAGATCTGTGAAACCTATTGCTTTTTCACAACTGAAATTTGATAGCTTTCAATCATCACCTCCTTGTTTTCCCCTCATCCTATTCCTATATGCACTTTTCTTTAGAAGTTTTTTTTTAATCTCCTCTGCATACTGGTTAAACAAACAAACACAAATTCTACAAAAATTGATCCTAGAACAAATTAGTCAAGGACCCTGAATGATTCCAATTCTTCTCATTTACTATTTGGGGAAACAAAAGCCAATGCAAAGGATGATACTTGACCAAAGCCACAAAGCCAGTCACTGACAGGCCCAAGACAGGAAGTCAAGGGTCTGGGCTCCTCAGCTGAGGTTCTGTCCGCTTGATTGGTGGCCACCAAATCTGTGGATAGGAGCAGCTTGTTGAAAACACAGCCTTCCTTCCTCTACCTCAACCCTGCCACAGCTCTATATTGAGACTCAGGCTTGGACTTTTTAAAAGGCTCCCAGAAGAGGTGTAGGATCCGCAGATCTGCAAAACACTGGTGCAAACCACCACTGGCAAACAGTAGACTCTAGTCTTCCTAAGTCCTATATGAAAAAAATATTTATCAAATCCATTTTATTTCAACAGGAAAAAAAGGAAGAAAAAAAGCTAAAACAAAATTGAAAACACATCAATCAGGGTGAAAAAATATTGAGAATAGGGAAAAAATCTCTGTAAATACACTGTTTAAATAATTCTTAGCAGATTCATATGTATATGTTAAAATGGCATAAAACATTTTCCCAAGCTTCCATAACCTGTTTTATTGACAAATGGAATGAAATAAAAGACAGAAAGTGTCAAGGAAGGGTAGTGACTGAGCAGGCACAAGAATGGGAGTAATCCAAGCAACAGCATGAGAAAAGGAGAGATCGAGGCTTAAATTCCAGCTCTGCTGCTTACACATCGGACATCCTCAAACATGTGTATTTCTGTTCCCTATGTGTGGAATGGGGAGAGTAGCATCTACCAGGCAAAGTCACGGCATTGTGGCCAAGAATGCCAACCTAGGCCCGGGGGCAGCTGGGCAGTTGTGCAGCTATAGACATTATAGCTAAATGTCTCCAAGTCCAAAATTTATCATAAGTGAAATAAAGGCACTGGTGATAATTCCTATATGCCTTTAGGTCAAGAACCAAATGACATAATCCAAGAAAGGGTTTAGCATAGTGTCTGGTATATAATAGATGCTCAATCAATATCATTATTTGTGATATCATTAATGGCATTATTCATTTCACCATTTGACCTCTAGTGTGCAAGAACCTTGAAAAAAGAATGTAAGATTTGGTGCAAGAACTGACAACCTACCAAGCTTCCATTGTCTTGCTGAGAGACCAGGCCCATAGTTTTATCTTCACAGAGAAATGTCCCAAGTGGTACACAACAGTGCTGAGGAGCCCAGGATCCCTCTTCAGTCCCCGAATCCAGCACAAGGGCGTTTGCACCACAGTCACTGGCCATAGCCAGCTGAGGAAGCTACTAGCAGACCTCTCTACGTCTCAGTCCTTTCTGAGAAAGTCTGCTGGGAACCCATCCAACTACAGTGAGCCCTGTTTCTGGGGCCTAGCCATGTGATGCCAAGGAGAAATACTGGGAGAACCTGAGTTTCCAGTGGCCCAGGAGCTTTCAGAAAATGCCATCTGAGTTAAGGATATAGATCAGTGGGAGAGCACTTACCTAGCATATGTGAGACTCTGAGTTCAATCTTCAGCAGAGAGAGGGAAGGAGTGGGCAATAGAAAGAAAGAGAAGGAGGAATAGGAGGAGGAGAAGAAACAAAAGGGGAAGAAGGAGAAGAAGAAAAAGAAGAGGGAGGAAAGAAGGGAAGGGAAGGGAGGGATTGAAGAAGGAAGGGGAAAGGAGAAGAGAGAGGCTTTTGCAGATCTCAGATTCAACACAGATTCAACACTTCACATAACTGAAGTAGACAGACAGTCAACCAAGGACTCCAAGACAACCACACTTTTGATTGCTTAATGTAAAGGTAGATTTTCCCTAAAAACTCCAGCATGCATTGTAGAGCACATCAACAAGGAGAAAAGCTTCCAGCGAAGACACAATATTCACTCCCAACACCACCACATCCTCAATTTGTCATTGTCAAGATCAGACAAAATTATATAAAGTGCCACAGAGTGTAAATCAGGATAATTACTATTGACATCATTACTACATTGACTGCAAATTTCAGTGTGCAAAAATGTAATTTTCTGTAACTGAACTTAATTTTTTAGTTAAATTCAGGTATCACCCAATGCAAAATTTCATCTAGTTACCTCCAAATGAACTTGTTCTCTCCTGGCTAAATGCAGAAATTTCAAGGTTAAAGGTCAGTGCCCTCTTTCACCGCCTTCTTCTGAAAGAGAGATCTCAGGGATCCCAGGGTGGAGGAAGGGCCAGGACCGAATTCATCTTTGAATTAGGCATCACAGTGGCATCAGGGGCACAGTCATTCTGATATCCATGTGCCTCTTTCAGACTCAGCTGCATTTTTCTAGCCATTTCCAAACTGAATTTAGATACAGAAAATATTTAGCTGCTTCTTTTCACCGTTTTTGAAAGGAGCTCTCAGCTCTTTGGCGGCTACACACAGAGCGTTATTCATTTGCTGCTACTACAAGTACCACTGTTGACTTCTATGAGGTGACAGGTCCCCAAAATGAGGCATGGTGGATAAAAAAAAGAGAGAGAGACAAAATTATGGTATCAGAGGGCCACAGTCTCTAGGCCTGAAGGCTCAATCTAATTTTCTCTGGCTATTTATTAAAATCTTTTCTTTTTTTTTTTTTTAATTTTTTTTTTTATTTAAAAGAGAATAAAACAAAAGGGGGTAGTACAGACCAGATCAGAAGAGGACAACATAGGCAACACAGTACTTTACATTAAGTCAACTGGACATCAACATTAAAATCTTTTCTTAACAAAAAGCAGACACAGGAAATGAGAAGGGCAAGGAGCGGATTAGTGAGAGCACTATTAACTATCCCAGGGACACAGTTGGCTATATCTGGCCTTCATGTTTACTGTTCCTTCAGACACAGCTTAGCAAAGCATCTCTTGCTGTTCCAGCAACATTCCACTGGGACTAAGGTCCTGTTTTCATTTCCTCACACACTATGCTTTAGCAAGACTTCCTCCAGAGCAAAGAGTCAAGTGTCCCAGCAGAGTTCAAAGACTCTGGAGTTACAAGAGGTGAGGTTAATTTAAGATGTATCTTTTCCAACATGTGACTACACTGAAATGGGCCAGAGATGCTTTGGGTTTCTCCACAAGCCATCTGTGAAATAAGATTTGTGCTCCTCATAACAGATCCCTTCAAAGACATGGAGAGTCTGTCTCTACAGTTACCTTTAGGGCTACCAGTCACCTTTAGGGCTCTAGTAGAGTCATGAACAGTATGGACTCTCTCATGGAGCTAGTGATTGAAGACAAAAAATGGATAAATAAATATATATGGAATTACAGATTAAGAAAGTACACATCTGTAACCACTGCATGCTAGGAGGCCATGGCTAAAGGATCCTGAGTTTAAGCCCACCCTGTGTAACTTATCACATCAGTGAAAGCTTATCCTAAAAGAAAAAAGAAAAAGAAAAAGCTATGGTGGAACTCCTTGCAAAGGTCCTAGGATCAAACCAGAGCCTCATAAAAAGATGTTCAAAAGATAAATAGAAGGCCATGACAAAAGAAACCAGAGTAGGAAGCCTGCTTATTCAAAGTGGTCAGAATCAGGAAAGGATGCCTGGAGAGGTGATACATAAACTGGGATTTGAAGGAAACGAGGGAGCCTGCTCGTGAAGGTAGCGGTTAGGGAGAGGAGACGAGATGGACATTAAGGAAGAGAAACAGCACATGAGCAAAGGTCTTTCAGAGAGCCTTGGATGACAAAGTCAGGGATGTTAGAGCACAAGAAGAAGGAGATAATAGGGGCCCAAAGTTCATGTTAAAGGGGTGGAGCTTGTCCTGCCTGTCTGAAGAGGTCATGTGTGTGTGGATCTGGGTGGAGACCTGGAAATGTGAATTCATAGAAACATTTATTATTAGTTTTAGTTTTGCTTTTGTCATTACAGAATTGTAATTAAAGATGAGATTGACTGATTTTTTTCCCTCTAGAATAGTATATTAGCATTCGTTCTCATGCCCTTCAGTAGTTACCACGACCCCCCACCCTACTTCAGAGGCATTTGGAAATATAGAGGGACATTTATGATTGATGCAATTATTTGAGACATGCTTGGCATTTAAGGATATTAAACATCCTTCAGTGTCACTGAAGGGGTAACCTGTCCCTGGGCCACAAATCCATAGTGTTCTATGACCTTTTAAGAATTGGGCTGCACAGCACAAAGTAGGCTGCAGGATGAGGAGCAAAACTTCATGTGTGTTGGGACTCTGCCTTCTGTCAGAACAGCTGCACCATTAGATTCTCATAGGAGCATGAATCCTACTATGAACTGTGTATGTGAAGAATCTAGGTTGGTCCTTTGACTCATCCCCAGAGCCCCACTCAGTAGAAAAATTGCCTTTTATGATACCAGACCCTGACACCACAAAGGCTGGGGACTGTTGCTGCACAGTGAAGAATGGTCCCCCCACCCCGAGTTGTCTGGTGCTCCTGATGAGAATCAGTAGGGGTCGGCAGCTGAGTGGAGACAAGAGTAGAGTGAGGACTATAGTGGGTAGAGAGATATCATGAGGACAGCAATGGAATTGTCCAGGTGGGAAAAGACTAGGACTAGAGTCTCAAAGTTAGAGAATGATCAAGAGGTGGGAAAATGTAGGTAGACATTAACTTGATCACACAGTATTCACTTTAACTGGGATGCAGTCTCAGAGCCTTCAACATGTTAGCAATGGTTTTAAGTCAGCATTTGAGGTGAACCTATTGGAAAAATAACTAATTCAAGTAGTCTTTCAGGGAAGGAGCAAAGAGACTACAAAGAAAAAAGCAAGAAGTCTGGAAAAAGATCTTGTGAGCAAGTTACCCAATGACATAATATTCATCTAGAACTGTCCAAAGGAGACTCCTGAATATAAAGAATAGTACCTCCTGTCACATTTAAGGGATACCTCCCTAGGAGCTCACAATATTACCACCTCTTTTCCTCTTTCTTAACCCTACCAAAGCCTCACAGCTCTAATTTGAGTATTCTTCACATTTTTTATAAAGCTCCTAAATATTTCCCTATCATTCAGACAATTAGCTGTGATATGTAATTAGGTTTATTTGGCATAATTTTTATCTGAAATGAGAAAATGTTATTAATAATGAAAGCAAACATATGGAGCTGGTGTCCTTGCTTGCTAAGAAAGGATGGCAGGATCATGAGCTCTGCACAGATATTCTCATGATGTATCTCCCAGGAAAAAAGGCAGCATGATTAGGAGAAAATTCACAGAACACCAGATCTAGGAGAAGCCTCCATGCAGAATTGCTGATTGGAAATGTGAGACTCTGTAGAAACCCAGAGCTAACTACAGATGACCCTAACCTTGAGGGCATTCAGAAAACAATGCCAAGCAGAATCAGCAAGAGCTACTGTGTCTCCCCTCTGTCTCTTGATTAGTCCTAACTGGTAGGCTTTCATGGGTTGACAAAGATTGAATATACAGTACTGGAATGAGGTCATCTCAAGTTTTTCCACTCGTAAATTGAACAAAACTGTATTAAATGGGAAATAGATGATGTAGTAAGGATCATCAGTGGCTCAACCAACTGACACTTTAGCTTGCAATGGCTTGCAATAAAGTTCCTGTATTGGAAATTTAATTCTCAAGGCAATAATGTTGGGTGGTAAAACATAATAAGAGGGGATTAAGTTAGGAAGGTGCTGCCCTTATGAATAGATTAATATTGTTAATGTGGGAGTGGATTAGTTATCGCTAGAACTGTTACAAAAGCAAGTTAGAGCTCAGGTGTATACAGTGTAACAGTGTGACAGCAGGAACAAAATAGGAGCCATAGTGAAGAATTATTTTATGTGACAAAGCTTAAACTGGCTTATAATTATTAAGTGTTTTATGTGATCATCATGGAAACAGCAAAGAAAAAACCTTGTAGTAGATACAAAATGAAAATATGGAAATCAAGTCACACAATTAGAGAAAAATCATCTAATCACAAAGGAAGACAACATAAAAGAAGAACAATACAAAGGATCAACAAAATAACCATTAAAAAGTTAACAAAATGGCAAATGTAAGCCCTTGCCTATCAATAATTACCATAAGTATAAGTGAATTAAATTATCCTATCAAAAGACATAGAATATCCAAATACTACTGGAGTGTTTTGGCTAGCATGTACAAGACTGCAGGTTTGATCCCTTGCAGTAAAAAAAAGAAAAACTTTAAATAGGCAAAAAAAGAAAAACTTTAAATAGTCTAAATAGGCAAAACTTGTGTCAACGCATGGACTGCATATACACACACACACACACATACAAGGCTGAAGTATAAACTGTCTATACTTTTATAAACATATATAACAGCTTGAAATTACACAAATGGAAAAAGGTATTCCCATGCAAACAAAAGTTAAAAGAGAGTGGGAGGAGCTGTATTTAAATCATGTAAAATAGATTTCAAATTAAAAACTAAAATGACACAATGAACCAGACACAAATAAATGGAAAGAGAGCCGATGTTCTTGGATTGGAATAATTAAAATGGTTAGATGTTCATAATCCTCAAAGCAATCCACAGGTTAAATGTAATTTCTTTCAAAATACCAATAACATTTTTCATAGAGAAAACGTACTAAAAGAGAAAACATACTAAAATGTGTATCAAATCCAAAAGATACCAAATTATCCAAGTAAACTTGAATATTGACAACAATAAAAAAAACTGTAACTATCATACCATCTGACTTCAAAATAAATTATAGAGAAGTCAAAAATCACCATGCAGGCACTGGGTGTGATGGCTCATGCCTGTAAACAAAGCACTCAGGAAGCTGAAGCAGTAGAATCAATGTGAGTCTGAGGCAAACCTGACCTACTTAGTAAGTTCAAGCATAGCCTGAACTACTCAGCAGGACTCTGTCTAAAAAATTATAGTACACGCATAAAAATAAAAACATAAAACCAGTGGAATAGAATAGAGAGCTTGAATATACATCCATTAATTAAGAGCCAATTTATTTTCAACAAAAATGTCAGGAACATACAATGGAGAAAGAACAGACCTTTCAGCAAATGATATTGAGATAATTAGATATTTTCATGCAGGTGAATGAAAGTAGACCCTTATCTCACATCATGTCCCAAGACATCCAAAATGAATTAAAGATTTAAGTGTAAGATATTACGTGATTCTGTATTTTTTTTTTGCCACTATGACAAAATAGTACAAACTGGGTAAATCTTTCTTTTTAAGTTTTACTTTTAAATTTTTTTATTAGTACATAATGATGACATTTATTGTGAGGAGTTGGTTTATGTACATAACACATCTTCATTCTTCTTTTTTGTTTTCAATCCCATACACATCTTGATCTCTCAAATCTTGGTCCCCTTCAAGATTGGGTAAATCATAAACAGCAGAATCTCATGTAGCTCACAGTTTTGGAGGCTGAGAAGTCCAAGGTCCAGAGAGTCCATCTGATGAGAGCCTTTTTCCTGCATCGTGACACAGGCAAAGGTACCACAAAGTACAAGAGCGTGTGAGAGAAAGGGACAGAGATAAAGAAGGAGGTAAAACTTTTTACATTTACAATTAACCAGCACACCTAGCAATGGCATTCAGGCATTTGTGAAGGTGGAGACTTGATAGCCTCTCACCTTGGATGGCCTATACTTCCCAAAGCTGTTGCATTGAGGATCAAGTTTCCAATACACGAATTTGGGATGTAACTGTAAAATAAAACTACCAGAAGAAAACAGAGGGGAAACCTCTAAGACAATGGTCTGGCCAATAATTCTTTTGGATATGAACCCAAATATACAGGCAACATACGCCAGAAATAGGTAAATGGGACTACAACAAACTAAGAAATTTGTGCACAATTAAGAAAACAATCCCCAGGGTAGACATCCACAGAATAAGAAAAAATATTACATTGATATAGCTGATACAGAGTTGATATCTGAACATATATATAAAACTCAGACAACTTGATACTGAGAAAAAAGAAAAACTAATTCAAAAATGGGCAACAGACCTAAACAGACATACAGATGGCTAACATGTAAATGAAAAAAGCTCAAAATCACTAGTCATCAGAGAAATACAAATTAAAATGATGAGATATTACCTCATAATCATACCTCCTAGAATGTCTAGTATAAAAGAAATAAAAAGAAAAACTTAAAGAAATTAAAGATAACCAGTGTTGGTAGTGATGTGAAGAAAAGTGAACTATTTAACTCTGGTGGTGGAAATGTAACTTATGACAGTAATTATGGAAAACAGGTATAAAGAATTAAATTATTATTAAATATCATTTATTATATATTTTACTGTAATAGCTGTAAAGTATGTGAAAAATACAAAGTATATAGAAGGTTTAATGTACAAAAACACTTACAATTCAAAAATGTACTCACAGAAGGGGATAATAGAAAGTAGCTGATTAAATAAAATTATGGTGAATAGCACATTTGAAGACATAAAATTAAATTATAATGCAATGTTATATTTATATGTCAAGATTGTGTTTTATCCTCATTAAATCTGTGTGGTCAACCAAAGGCAGCAATAGTTAGCAATGCAGTGACATCTACTAACACTTTTAAAATTCTTATTCTTTGACCCAGGTTTCCCACATACAACTATTTTACCTGCACACAATATTTAACAAGTACACAGAATATATAAAGTAAGGCCATTCATTGTGAAGTAATAATGAAAACTGGAAAAAACATAAATGCTTATCTGAAGATTTTGATCAAATTATCTGTGATGGATGATATTTAATACTATTTTATCTATATTTAAAAATATGAAAGCCTTAACTGTTAGTCACAACAGTTATGTTGTAAAATAGAACTATGAAAAACTTTTTTTGATACTTTATTAATTTTATGTCAAGACATCATTTCTGACAACCAGAACATGCAAAATACTGCTGAGAGATACCGGGATGGGGAAGCAGAGTTAGAGAATGATTGGAGATAATGCAGTCTTTTATTCTCATTTTTCATAGGGAGATTTAGGACCCATGGTATGGAATTCACTTGCTCCAAATTACAGTGACAGAGAATGCACAACCTCTCAGTCATTGCTTCTGTCTGCCAGTTTAGTCCTTTGCTTCCCTGAAAGTTATAAACCCAGCAAAGCAGTTCTTTTCTCACCCCCTTACCTGTCTTCACCATGGTCCACATAATGTGAGCACAAATAGAGCCCTATTGAGTGTGTTAAAGAAGGAAGATCAAATGGTTAAATGTGCATATGTGTATATGTATGTATGCATGCATATTTTGGTGGGTGGAACAAATTTTTTGTTTTACTTATTATTTTCAGTAGTGGTACATGTTTATAAAACATGGTGATTACATTTATCACGGGGAGTTCATACACATACACAACATTTCTTAATTCTTTTTTGTCCCCTTCTCTTATTCTTACTTCTAACTTCTATCCTCCTTATTTGAGAAACCTCTGTTTCTCATTTTTTTCTTCCAATTCCCTCTCTTTTTAATCCCTTTTCCCTTCTTTTCTTTCCCCCTCCCTCCATACCCCGCTCTTGTTCCCATTTGAAAAAGATCTTCCTACAAAAGTTTAAATTTTAAATAATTCACTGATCCTCACCCACTCAGTCTGCTTGGGTGGACATATGATTTCTGGTTCTGACACATCTGCCCTGGTCAAGCTAATGATCAAAGTCAGTGGATCACCAAGACCCCATCTGTTTTAGCTAAGTGACTAGAGTCAAAGTGACAGGACAAAGTGACAGTCAAAGTGACAGGACAAAGATCTCCCTCCAATCATAACGTAAATTTCATAAGGTCCTTAGGGAAACTTTATATATATTTTGCCAAGCCTTAAGGCCAACAATTAAATTATTTTATATCAGTCTGTTATGTTATATCACTCTATTACTCTAGGACTTAGAAATTATATTCCCAGTCCTGTGCTTTCTTACTGTAACATGACCAAGACTACTATTTGGCTCCTTCTGATGGCATTTTTCTCTGTTTTCCCCCAGAAACAACATCTGAAAGAGGGATTCAATCATGCACACACGCACACGCACACGAGGAATGGAAAAGTGACATAGGGTAGAGAGTAACAATTTCCATTGAGGGTAGCTGAAGTCTGATCCCACTGGGGAATTCTGAGGACCAGAATAGAATATAATCCTGAGTTATCTCACCCTAAGATAAAAGGCATTAAAACACTGACTCAAGCCAGCCTTCCACTGTGGGCTGTTGTGGGTGGGGGTTATTCCATTGTTTACCAAGCTTTCCAAAAAGCAAAAAAGAGGAAAATCTGGTTTCCAGAAAAAAGTAAGAATGCTGTTAGAAGTCTGCACTTCAATGATAATGCCCAAACAGATATAGGTGAGTCATAGTCATCTTTACATATCAGTAAAGGAACATTAATTTTCAACAAATGAAAGGGACTGAATTAGAAAGAATACACTTTTTGGGATAGGGTTTTAAAGAATTTTATCTCAAGTCTTCACCCCAAGATTGTATTTGTTGTCCAAAACTGCCCACCTACCCACTCATTAAATTCCCCTGATCTCTCAACACAGAGAGAGACTTCAAAATGGTTACGGGTTAATCAGAAGTAAAATGTTTTTCCAGAATAAAATATCTGTGTAGAGAAATTGGAGCTACTCCATGAGAGTGTGCCTGAGCTCAGAGCTGCCATATGCACTTTACTGGCACTGGGAAGAGGTAATTGAAGTAGAGCAGTTCCTCACAAATGGTGGGTAAATGGGCTCTAGCAGCTAAGGCAGGACCCTAATTATCACCAGGGGACTCTCTGGGCATGCTCCATGAAAGAGACCATCTGTGGCTGTCTGTGAGGATGTGTACCTAGCCCAGGCTGTTTTCACAAAGAGGGTCATTGTGCCACTTTTGAGCTCTCCCACCACTCTCCACCTCCCTTGTACACTATGCCAAGAGGCTTTCTACCTGGGCATCACTCAGACACGGGGCCGTCATGGACAATCTCATTTCTCAAGGTGGGGCTTCCACCTCCTGAGATCTCTGAGGCTTGGACTATAAGAGCTGTCAACGGGAAAATGGGGTCCTGGAGGAAGGGGAGGAGGAACTGACAGTTCCAAGTTAAGACTGAGGAGGAAATAAAAAATTCATGAACCAAATCATTGGTTCATAACATATCTTATGATGCCAGCATTGGTCCAAGTGAAGGAGATGAATGGAAAGGAATGCTAATAGGTGGCTGTTATTTCTCTGAATTGGTAGGTGTGCAGTTCTGACTACAGGGCCACTGTGGGTGACAGCCCTTGGCTGACTGATTATCCACCATCTCCCCCTCTGGACACTGGTCATCACTTCGTTTGAAAGAACATCTTCTTGGGGGAGAGGAGGACACAAGCATGTAATTTATGGACTCCTCGGGCAGCAGCAAATCTATGCTTCAAACTCCTGCATTTTTTTTCCTGTTGTCTATGCCTGCTGCACGTCATAAAACATTAGTCAGGAGTCAGGGAGCAAGAGCAGTCAATATGGGCAGATTCTGGCATTTTATAGAACTGCTAAACCTTCCTATTCCCCATCCAGTGAAGTTTCCACAATGCACAGAAGGTCATTGGAAGATGACTGAAGAAAAAAACAAATAAGGAAACACAAAACTTTAGTCTTCACATGAGGAGAAAGTCTACTAATTCCAAGTGCCAGGGTAGATCTTGCCACTGGTTCTAGAGACAGAGTTAGAGGATGTTGTCCAGGTTCTTTCAAAAGGCAAATGAATACGCCTCTTCCTGATACCTGGGTTTCTGTAAAACCCAAGAGCCCCAGGTAATTCTCTGCAGCACTCCACCTGCCACTCTACAACCCGTCTCCAGAGCCTCCCTTGTTTTTCCTAGGATGGTACCTGATGCCTTCATAAGTGACTCTCAGCCTGCCCTCTGTCAACAATTCCTCTGGATATCCTTTCCTTTCAATTAAGCTAAAAGCAAAACAAATTATTTTCAGTGCACTGAAATTACCTTGCAGGTTCTTGCTTTCTCCTGTAACTGACATGATTTAGTGCCAAGATCTCCACTGGTGGAAGTAGAGATCCTCAAGAATGAGCTAAATTGCCTACTCTCCACAGTCTGCAGCCTCCTTGGTACAGTTAGCAGCCTCTGCCTTGTTTTGTCCCTACTGATGGACATTAGACTTTCCACTTAGATTGCATTCTAGATGCAAGGCTGGAAATTGTGCTTCCTCCTTGACCAAGACTTCACGTTTTTGTGAATGTTTGTGTTGTAAAAGAGTATGTACACACTCCTGTAAGTAGGTGCTCAATATATTCTTGTTGAATTTACAAATAAGGTAATAAATATTTACCTGCATTTTCTGGGGTCTAATATTCCTTATTTTCACTAAAACATGAAATGTGATCCTAGAGCACTTGTTAAGCAACTATTTGTCCCCATACATATTATAGTATATAATTTACACATAGTTTTCTCATGTGAAGGTGTGAAACTCTCTCCTTCTGATACTTAATCATATTGTGGTTACTGTGAAGTAGAATTCTATATCACATAGCTCTACCACCCTGTGGATAAGAACAGAGGTCCCAGTTGTACTTACTTTGAACACCTGCTGAATGTAGAAAATGAGGCTTCTAATAATTTAAAGCTTCTCCTATCACCTCTAGGTGTTTCTAAGGATAATTTCGTGAGCCACAAAACTGGTTCAGCTCCATCACAAAACATACTGGCCTGATTATCTGCCCTTCCATAGTCTGGTGCCTTCATCAAAGCCTATGTGAAGTACCTCTCAACAAGTCAAAGCCAGCAGACATAGTGGGTTGTATGCCAGGTGAAGAGATCCTGCCCCCAGGTGTTGCCATCGTCTGTTGTCTGTGAACTTGAGAGTGGCATAAATCTTTTGTCTGAATTCAGATCTCCACCTCTATAGCCACGGGACTCACACCCGGGCCAGCTGTAGAAGATGTTGTCCTTCGTCTATCTTCGCCAGCCTATTCCAACACAGCAACAAAATATTCCGAGCCTCCTAATTATGAAACAAAATTCTCCACCCATGCAACCATGGAGTGGGTCCCAGAGGTGGCGAAGAGGGGGCAGTGTGGGCAACCCTAGTGGTCCATACTCTGCCCTAGCCACCAACATGATGTGTGAAACAAGCATATTTAATAGGTCCATTGACACTCACCAAGCTCTGAACTGTGTGATTTACCTTCATTATCTCATTTTAATTTTTGCCTCAATTCTGTAAAAATACTCATTTTTGCCTCCCATTTCCAGATTAGGGAACCAACCATAAGGGGTTAAGTAAGATACTTAAGAGTTCAAACTAGTATCTGATCATGTTTTCATTTTTATTTTTTTCAGATTTTTTGAATCCAGATTGATCTTGCTCCAAATATATGCTTTTAATAATATGATGTATTACTTCTGATGTTAGCCTTTTCCTCTAATTAATTTGTAGGTTTCTCCCATGCTGTTCAGATATTTACACCTCTCCTGTTCAAGAGGTTATCCCTGTGCTGAGTAGAAACTGGCTGAATTAAGTTAAAATCCTGAAGTTGCCCTAAATTGGTAAGGGAAGATGCCTTTCCCAGAAGGCTATAAAATCTCCAGGGAGTTCCTATCTCCTTTCCTTAAGCAGGAAATACATATGAAACAAGACCTTTAATTAGCCTTCACTATTAGTTCCTACATCCTATAATAATTATCTTTGGCGATGTCATCTTGAGTCCCCTGGGTGGCGTGGATATCATGGACTATTAGAGGCTGTTCTGAAAGCTGGCCATCAGTCTGATTCATATTAGGCCAATTACTTTTACTAAAATTAAAATTTGTCAAGGGTAGTTTGATGATGAGTCTTGGCAGCTGAAAGAGGTCCTTAACGAGCTGTACCGCACTCTGGCAGAAGCACAGTGGTTTCATCTCAAGGTGAAGGTCTGGCTGTTAGTGAAAGTGCCAGGGATCAAATGAACAACTTCTCAGGATTTGTAGCTTTGGACAATATCCCTGGATCCAAGAAACTGCCAGAGGTACCAAGAATCAATAAGATTTTAGCTGTCTTATATGGCAGGTATGGGGGGGGCGGGTAGTGCCTCAGTAATGGTCAAACTGGAAAACTTTGTTTTACAGTTTAGTTGGTATGACAAATCTACTTGCCTACCTAACAACTATATTCTTCCATTTCCTGGCTAACGGAGCCCCAGATTTGTTGTGATCAGCAATATGATTTGCTGAAAATAATGCTGTGCCCAATTTTTTTTCCTAGTGAAAGAAAGTCAGTCATGTGACACCCCATACTGTCCCTGAGAAAAGCTAAGGCACTTATCATGATGTCCCTGAAACATGCCTTTTGTGCTCCCAAGATTCTTGCTAAATCAACAGGACATCATTAGTGTGCCTGAACCAGGCCGTCTAGCTAAGTGCTATCTGTACAATTCTGGGAGCTGAGCAAACTGACATTATCTGTAAGCACTGCCTCTCTGCCTGTATGTGAAGCCAATCATTCCTTGAAATTCTGGTCCTACAATGGAGCAAAGAAAATTCACGATGTCATTGCCTATGTAGCATAAACTCGCCTGCTCCCATGCTAACCAGGCACAGACCAAAGCATCTTGGAGTGTTGTAGTCCAGCTAGCCACCACGGGACATTGTGGGTAGAAGAAAACACTATGGCAGGTAGGAGTGCTAATAGTCCAGCCAGTTGCACTCAGTATTTTCTGGAAAATACTTTGTGCATCTTGTCATCTCCAGACTGTCTGAGCAGTGCTGTTGTTGAATTTGTGCTCCTGGTTGGAATTTTGCCAAATGGTGAGGAGTATATTTGTCCCACCTAATGCTGTTGCACTGCTATGTGCTCGTGGACCCTCCCCTGTAATAAGTATCAACCCTGTCCTCCCCTGTTAGTATCTATTAGTAAGTCTTAATAAACTTTGTGTCTCACAAGCCATCTTCAGGAGATTGCTTTGGTCTCTAAGCAGCCCTTCCCACTGCCCTAGCACAACTGAGCTATGGATGCAATACTAATTAAACCTAAAAGAAAGTTTGCTTCAAGGTTTCTTGGCAAGTTTGCCTTTTCAAAAAACATTTGTGTGGTTCCTGTTTTGTCTCTTCTCCCTTCTTCTTGGAGTACGCATGCAATTGCTGAGGTGCAGTAGTCATTTGCATACATGAGACTGTACATTAAAGGATAAAATACAGTGTGCTAAGAATGGTAGAACAGAACCACATGAAAAGACTGGTTCCTTGAAGACATGTGAGGTGTTGCACAATCCTTGTCCTTTCACCTCCAAGTTAAGGTGTTATGGTAAGGTCCTATGTTATTTACAGCTAAAAATGATCCTAATAGGTACATTTGTAGAAACCACCAGAATACCTTGAGCCCATAAGATGAAAATAGAGTGGTTGGTAGTCCCACCTACAGACACTTCAGGGCTAAAGGTAGACAAAAGGTACTCTCTGGATGTACCTTTTATAGCATATAAGGAGCAATTTCCATGCTTAAGTGTCACACACTGTGTGATACTAAAATACATTTACTCTATAACTCTTTAAAACATAAGTTTTAATATTTAGATTAAATATTCCCAAAGCATCCAACTTCTCACTTTTGGCCTAAGCGAAACTTCTCTACATAAGCCACTGAGAAAGTTCTTGTCACTTGTGCACACTACCATGTTGAACACAGGCAGATGAGAATCCTGAGGCTTCTACCACATTAGCATGTACAGAAGCATCTCGGGCTATAGGTCTCTCCACGTGTCACTTGACCTCACTTTTTTTGGCTGACCTTTATGTAATAAGTGTACAAATACTATAAGGGTTCACAATTTTTACTACTAAAATCAATACTGAGTCTAAACTTTTCTGTAAAATGTATAATTTTCCCCTTAGTCTGTCTGGTTTTGAAGCCATGTAATTGGGTATCAAATTTGTATGGCTAAGAAAGCTAATGTCAACAAAATATTGCACAAAATACACCTGTGATAATAAAGCCAATATCATGCTCTGTAAATCCTGCTCTTTTTGCAGGGTTCTCCTCCTCAGTTGATAGCAAATCATCCTTCCAGGTTATTTAGGCAAAAAATATAAATGTGTTACTCTCAACAATTCTTTCCTCCTCACACTCATTTTCAGTCCTCCAGCAAATATGTTATACCTTCAAAATATGTCCATGATCTGTCCCTTTCTCACCACCTTCCTGCCACTCTCCTGATCTAAGCCACCCTCAACTCCTGCATAAATTATCACACAGTCACCTCCTCATGGATCTCTCTACTCCCTTTGTATCTGTTACCTACACAGCAACTTGATCCTTTATGCGTTCAAGTCCACCAGGTTGCTGCTGTACTCAGCTCTTCCAAAGGCTCCCATTTTGCTCAGAGTGAAACCCAAAGTTCTTCCAATGGCCACAAGTCCATGTATGATCTGGCACATGTTGCCTTTCTGACTGTTCTGTCAGAGCCTTCTCATTTTCTTAATGGCCTCTGGTTGTTCCCTGTGGTCTTTGTTACTTCTGCCTAGAGTGTTCCTTTCTTGAGTACTTTGGTGGCTGTGATAGTTAGCTGCTGTGGCAACTTGAGTAAAAATTGCCCAAGTGACTCCTTTAGCATTGTTCTGAGTGGGACTGTAGGATTTACTAAAAGTGAAAGATTCACCTGGGAATGAGTAGTAAGGACATATAGGCTTATAGACTGAATGAAATTTTTAAAAGGAAAGAAGGAGAGCTTTTGTTTCTTCCAAAAAGTTCCATTCTCCATCTTCACCTTGGACCTCATCGCCTGGCTTCCAGCACAGACCCTTCAGCTTCGTGATACAGATACAGATTCTGCAGTGAGATTCAGGACTTCAACCTTTAGACTGGATCTCTAAGACCTCAGCATGTAGACAGCCCTTTTACACTCTTCCTCACCTGACTCTGCAGCCAGCCAATGTGAGTCTGCCTTGTAAGTATATCTGTTTCTCTAGTGAGCACTGATGGATACACCCCCTTCTTTACCTTGCTCATGTGTTATCTTGTGGGATGGATAGGGACCAGAGAATAGGTGGGGTGCAGAACAAGAGAGGCCCACATCAACTTCACTTCCATTTTTTTAAACCAGAGGAACTTCATCTTATCATGTCATACACAGTGGGGTTTGATGTTTGATTTTATTTGTACAGAGAATTCCACTGCCTTAATAGAAAGTTTGAAAAATCACAAGATTGAGAGGGACAAGTCTGGTCAGAAGACTTTAGCAATATTTGTAACTTGAATGACATAATAAGAGGTGGATGCAAATGATACCTATATGGATGTAAATAAATGGATAGGGGCTGCAGATTTAGCTCAGTGGCATAAGTGCCTGCCTGGTAAGCGTGAGGTCATGAGTTCAATCCATGGTACCAAATAAATAAATGGATAAATGAGAAATATTTATGATGAATTTATCAGACTTGCTTAAATGGCTGTGGAACTTAAGATGGAGTCAAGGACATGATGCTCACTTGTGCAGAATGATCAAGGTGTGTGAGCTGCAGTTCAGTTTCAATGAGATGTTTGGGACTTTCACGAGGAAACTACCAAACTCAGGAGTAAGGACTAAGGATGAAGCGATCATTGTAATGGTAAGCACTTACTGAGGGCTAACTTTATGCCAAGCATTGTGCTAAATAATTTCATAGGGTTATTTTAAGGACTTCTTAAACACATAAAATGTTAGTTCAATTTTATTTCTGTTCCCCTCATTCCCTAAAGTTGATGAAAAGTAACCTGTTTATGACGAAAGAGAAGTACCTCCAAAACACAGTGGACAGGAAGCTGGAGGGCCTCCAGGAAGACTAAACCCAGCTCCTGAACACTCTTGCATTTCTTCTCCTTCTGGTCCCTCTTCCTTTTCCACCCTACTCTCTACCTGCCAGGCAGCTCACCCTGGGCTTCATTTATTGGACTCTGACCACCAATAACCCTCAAGCTGGATATGCTTCTGCACTCTTCCCAAGGGCAAACTCCAGGAAAATGATTCAGTTGATCCACCTCAGCGATGTGCCTACCTCAAACCAATCACCCACACAGGAGGCAGGAACACAGAGAAATCACGTGGTTGAAGGGAAAATACAGCAGCCTTTATTTGGTTAAGGGAGGGTGGGTGAGATAGTTCCCAAAAAAGACAGTCACTAGACAAGGAAAAATTGTTTTCACACAAGGAATGGTCAACAGTCTACTTTATAGGCAAGCAACTACAGAATCTACAAAAGTACATGTGATATCCAAAACAGAGTTAGTACACCAAGAATTGAAAGGGACCGAGAAAATTCCTGTTCAGGTTCTGTGTGCACAGGTTAATGGAAAGAAGAGAAGGTAGAGAATGTGAGTCCTGTGGCACTTCTACTCTCTCAGTCTATCACAGGGCATATTTATAGTTAGTTCTGATCCGCTATCACCAGATGAACTTTCATGTCTGGGGGTCCTCTTGCTACTTAGAATGTACGCTGCCCTCACACAGGAAGAGCCAGAAATCCCAGAGAGCTGAGCAATGAGGATGACACAGAAATAAACCCAGCTTTACCACTCTTTTGGGAGGCCAATGCTGAGGCATGATCTATAGACCCACCAGTGCCCAGTGGATGAGCTCCAGTTGCACAGTGTTAAGCTAATCTTGAACAAACCCTTGTCCTTTTTTTGTCTTTATGGTCTCACTATCTCATTCTTCATCATCCTCTTTGGAAACTACTTTTATGCAATCACTGTTTCAGGAACTGCTTTGTGAAGCATAGGATAGACAACATGAGGAAAGTTTCAAGGATCCTACAGACAGGCATCAAAAAATTTTTAAAATAAAAAAAATTAAAAATTCATGAAAGAGGCAGAAAATTGAGACCAGAGGTCAAGACTTTCTGCTCGCAAGAGATCCCTGAACCATCAGACTTGGCCCTGAGGAGGTTAGCATCTTGGCAGCCACTAACCAGTCATCCATCACCTGCCTCAGCAATGCTCCAACAGACAACCTGAAGGAAGCCTTTTAATTATTCTCCAGCTTAGTCGATAGATCAAATGTACAAATGAGCAGCCCACTCATTCCTTATTATTACTGCGACTGCTATACTCATGCCTGTAATCCCTGGCCCACATCCAGGGCTTTGTTTTGAAAACAGCAGAAATAACAACATGAATTTTCTGTTGCAAAAAAAAAAAAAAGGCACTTCACTAATCTATTTTTATTTCCTGGCTGGCAGTCCTTTCGTAATCTCCAGTGGGTAAGAAATTAATTGGGGGATTGAAAATACAATTTTCCATAGGTGATTATTATAAACCATTGGGTTGCCTTACAGAGAGGGGACTGTTTCCAATCTCAGCTAGGAAAACTCAATGCATTTTTTCTGCATTGTCTCTAAGACATCATTTGCCAATTACCTTTTAAATGCTTCACTGGCAACTCTCCAAAACAATCCTTCTCCTTGCTAACAGGATACATAGGAGGGGGCACTTCTAGCCACATCATTTAGAGAGCATTAAATGCACAATCTCCCCTAACACAATCACTCCCAAAGGATTGGAGAGCAGCTACTTGGACTAAGAACTATTCCACAACATCACAGGTGAATAATTATCAGCACTTCTCTGGAGAAAGAGGGACAAGAGAAGATGGTGAAGAGCAGACGCATCTGGAGTAATAAACAGCAGAAATAAGGGTAGTACCATTATATTCAAAGACCACTATCTCCCTCCCTCTCTGTCTCTCTCTGTCTCTGTCTCTGTCTCTCTCTCTCTGTCTCTCTCTCTCTCTCTCTGTCTCTCTCTCTCTCCCTCTCATTATTCCTAGCCTCTTTCTAATATAACATTTCACTAAACTGCTCACTGGGCACCTAGGTTTATAAGAAATCATGCATATACACCCTGCCAAGTGTTGGTAGGGAGTCATACACACTAAGTAATTAGAGCACCACATAGTCAAGTGCAAAACAAATTTGAGTATCTCAAGCGGGAAGAATTTCTGCAGAAGGAAAGGTGAAAGAGCAGGAACATGGTAACACTAGTCACAGGAGTCCTTGGAGATCCCTCCCACCCCTGGCCACATGTGACAGACTGTGCATGACCCCTGTCCCCAGACTTTTTCAGGTAATTCTCATTCCTAGAAATCTCCTCCTTATGTTGAGCTAAAAACTCATCACCAGAAGCACAGATTCCCCTTCCTACTAAAACCTTGTATATTGTTTCTCTCTCTCAAGATGTATGAAGTTTCCCTTTTTTATTTTAAGGAGAATAAAACAAAACAAAGCAAAACAAAACAAAACAGAACAAAGCAGATCAGAGCAGTAAACAATGTAAAACAATGCAAATAACACAGGATTTCAGAAAAAGACAGCAAGAAATCAACAATGGCTACTACAATGTCCCTTGTTTTCTTCAAAATAGTTGTCCATACCTTCCAACACAATAAGGTAATACACATCAAAATAGTATAAAAGTGATGAAAACACAAATATGATCCTTTAGGGATTTCAAGAGTAGGAAACCAATAATGGCTACCCATATAATCTCTTTTGTTTTCTTCAAAATTGCTGTCCACATTTTCAGATGTATGAAGCTTTCATGAACTTTCAAATCTTTATTTTTTTCATGAATCTTTAATTTCCTGACAATATAGAAATACATTTCTTTTTCTTACTGGCATGGAGGAATGAACCTGAGTATTTTACATTTAGCTGTATCCGCAGCCCTTGCTAAGCTGCTAAATGGCCCAGGCTGAGCTAGAATGTGTAGTTCTCTTGCTTCAGTCTCCCAGAGCACTGGGATCACAGTCCTGTGCCAGCACACTTGCCTGAAGTTTTTTCTTAAATGACTAAATGAATCTCATTCTACACTCAAAATTTTAAAGGCATTTTCAAGTAAAAGAAGCCTGAAGTTGTGGAAAGAGAAGGAACCCTTGAACCTTGCTGGTGGGAGTATTAATTGGTACAATCACTATGGAAATCATTGTGGAGATTCCTCAAAATCTAAAACTACAGGTCCCATTTGGCCCAGATATTCTCCTTCTGGGTATCTTCCCAGAAAAAGTTAAAAGTGTCATACCACAGCAATATACACACATCCGTATTTATAATGGTACAATTTATGATAACAAAATCTTGGAAACAGCCCAAGTGCCTATCAACAGATGAATGGATAAAGAAAAAGTTTGGTGTTTATATTTCTCCTAAAAAGAAGGATAAAGTTGATACATTTTTAGGTAAATGGATGCACTTCAAGACCATTAAGTGAAATAAATTAGACACACAAGTTTAAATATCACATTGTTTCTCTTGTATAAGAAACTCAAAGGGTAAATAAGGGGCAAAATGGAGAATAGATATTGGGAAGTAGGAAAAACAGGTTCAAATGGGAAAGAGGACAGAAGTGGCAGGGAAAAGGGAAGGAAGGAAAAGGAATTTTAAAAAACAAAATGCAAAATTAAAAATGGAAACAAAGCTTTTATAAATGAGAAGAAGATTAAGTGTAGAAAGGAAAGCAAAAGAGTGAGGGAAAAAAAGAATTAAGATATGTTACATACAGGTACAAATTCCCTATGATGGATATGATCGAACGTGTACTGATAAAAAAAAAAGTTTCAAAAAGAAGCCAGAAGTAATTTGGGTTATAATATGACAAAGCCAAACCCAACTCAATAGAACTTAGGTTTTTCATTTCAGGGAGAGATTTAGTTATATTTGTATAATGTTCATAATGGCATTATTCATAAAGGTAAAAGATAGAAAAAAAGTTCAATGACTGATGAATGGAAGCAAAATGCAGTACAAAAATACAATCGACAATTAATCAGCCTTCGAAAAGAATGATGTTTCTCCTACATTTTGGTGGAGCATAGATGATCCTTGAAGACATTAAGCTAAATGAAATAAGTCAAACACAAAAAGGCAAATATTTGCTCCTATTCATAAGAAGTATCTAAAATGATCAAAGTTGTAGACATAAAGTAGACTGGTGGTTTCTGGAAGGCAGACGGGGAGGAATTAATGGGTATAGACTTTCACTTGGGACAATGAGTGGTTGAATGACTATGAGTGAACTTAATGGCATAAATCTGAAAAAATGTTTAAGATGGTAAATTCTGTCATGGATACTTTACTGTCACTACCATAACTACAATAACAACAAAAAATAAGCCCACTGACTGTCTTCTGGAAATCATTTGCCCCTTCAGTCAAGTTTTCTGAATTGATTGTAATCTGTCAGGTTAGACTACACAATTTATGATGATTTCCTTGATTCTTTGTGGGAACAAATACTCATAATATTCATCTCATGGTGCCTATATTTATAAAGAGATACTGGAGTAACAGGCTGCCATAGCAGGATTGAAGTTCAAATGCACATATGAGGCTAGAAAGAAGGAGGAGTTGCCCAAAGTCACAGAAGAGAAACTACATTATTCTAGTTTGTGCTCAGGAGCCTGTTGACCCTGGCATCATCCTTAATGACATGCAGGCAGCACTCTCTATATAGTAAGCAATCAGGGTCAGTACCCAGGGTTCATGTTTCCAAGTGATTCTTATATGAGTGCATAAGGGTATAAGATTCAGGTGAAAACAAACCGTCTTTTAATAACTTGTCTTGCTTTTAAAACTGCTCCAGTTGGAATCTTCTGCCCCCATTTAAAAGCTTGCATCTCAAGCAAACTACTTCCCTCAAGAACTTGCAGAAGCTCCTGGATTATCAGATGTGGCAAGGCCTGCCAATACAATGCAAATGCAATGCAAATCAATTGCCAGATGAAACTAGGAAATCTTGCATCTTCTGCAAGATTTGTAAAGTCAATAAAAGTAACAAGGGAGAATGTCTTGAATCCTATTTAAATCATTGATGAATGAGGATAAGGCAGGGTTAGGACAGTCAATGCAGAAGGAAAAAAAAACAGTGATGATTTAAACAGAGAGTAGCTTTAGAGGAGAAAAATGCCATCATAAATCCTTGAAAAAATTGAAATCTCAAATATTTTGGCAGAGTTGATCTTCTTAAGCTCTGTAGTAAGTTGGGCAGTAATTAGACTTTCAGAAAAATTGATTTGTTCATTAATACATGACTATAATTGAAACAAAGACTGTATAAATATAAGACAAATAAGTTTCAATAAAAATTTTTTGCCACATTTATCATGAAATGTTGGTTTCATTTTGAATGGATTCCTTTTAAAGAACTTTTCTCAGTGCCCCTAGTTTGATTATGCATGGCTGCTCTGTGTGTGTGTGTGTGTGTGTGTGTGTGTGTGTGTGTGTGTGTAAACAGTCAAATGGCCATGCAGCTTCCAGTGCATACCTCTGAAAAGGGCATGTCTCTTGCCTTCCAGCAACATACCAAAAAGAGATGGATTAAAATTACCAGAGCAATTTGTGTTGAACAATTTAGCATATGACGATATTGTCCATACAATGTCATTCCTCAGTCACCATCTCAGGAAAGTATTTTATATTTCCAGGAATGCAAAAATAGTTTTATAAAGATTCCTTCCCTCTCCATTTATTACTGCTTTGTAATTTTGCTTGAAATTTGTATTTTGTGCTTCCAAGTTTAGTAAAAGGGTTTCATATCTTTACTGGTTTTCACTTCAAAACAACCTTGTGAGGGTTTACTTCAGGAGTCATCAACCTCATCAAATGGGTCCCAGAAAGAAAACTCTGCTTAGTAGACCTGGCTCCTCCATTCCCTGAAAGCTTCACCTACAGGACCCCAGGCTGAACCTATTTTGACTCTCTGCAAGACCAGTATTATTTCCTCACCTTTATAGCCCAGCCCCATAATGTATTCAGTGACCCAACACCATTCAAAAGAGGCAAGAAGGACCCAAACTCAGAGACCCAAAATATCTATAGTAAGTAATGGGACACTGGCATTCAACCTGAACTAGAGGCCAGAAGGTCTGGAGAACCTAAAGTTACCAACTATGTGACTTTTTAAAAAGGTAAGTCATCTAACTAACCTTAGCCTCAGTTTCCTTGCATTTAAATTTAAAATAACTTCTTTGAAATATATATATTTGCTCTTATAGAAGTTCTAAGGATAAAATCTTCATACAAGAGTATTTGAAGCCAGGAGTGGTGACACAAGCCTATAATCCCAGCACTTCAGAGGCTGAAGCAGGAGGATCCTGGTGAGTTTGAGGCTAGGCTGGGCTACAAAGTGAGCTCAAAGCCAGACTAAACTGCATAGCAAGACTCTATCTCAAAAAGACCAAAAAAAAGTATTTGAGAAGTAAATGAGCTCTTGAAAATATTTTAAATTATGATCTTAAAAATAAAGATTATCATTTCATACAAATGGCTCTCAAAGCTTCATTTATGCCCAAATAACTGACACTTCTTAAACAAAAGTGAGAATCAGGCCCAATAATTTTAAGAGCAGTAATGAAACTCAAATTTAAAATAAAAGTATGATCTCACCAACTCAACAAATCCATTAGTTTCTTTGTGTGTATATATGCCCTACATCAGTCCTTGTGCAAATCTAAGTTGATTTACTCTAACTGTAATCACAGCATGTACTATATTGTGACTTGTACATTTATCTATGGAATTTTATTGTTGTGGGAAAAATACCAAAAAACCAAAAGGAAGAATCTTAGCACTGAGGAGATAAGAAGGCAGCATTTGATCGTAATGCCAGTGGACTATTATGGTACAATTCCCAAGGCAGCAGCACTGAATTTACAAAGAGTTTAGTTTATGTAGAATTTAGAAGAGAGAAGTACAAAGCAACTGACAAAATGTGACATAATTGGTTAAATCCATTGAGTAGTATATTGACATATGGGCTAGGCTTGAACAGATTTGTTGAAATAAAGGAATTGTTTACCATAATATAGAAACACTCTTGAAACAAAGGGAGGGAATCCTTAAAGGTGAAACATAATTAAAGGTGTCCTTGACTTGTTCATAGTGGGGCCATAAGGCATAGACAATCACTTTGATTCAATGCTTATCAGAGGTACAAAGCTGGGCTTTAGACACTGTCAAATGTCAAGAGACCTCTAATTGCTCTCTGATTTGTATCATGCAATAGCTATGCTTGCAGTTTTATAAATGTGTTCTTACATTATAATTATGTTCCAACACTATCATTCACCAACAGAAACAAAAAAGGGAAAACTATATAAACAGTCATTTCTCATTTTACACATCTTCTGCCTAATATTTTTCCATAAGTAAACAAAGAATAAAATGGCATTGGATTTGGTGTCACATAAAATGAGGATTGGTTGGGGGAGAACCTGGGAACCTACAAAGCCTCTAGTGTTTGCTAATCAACATTCTGAGTGTGATGATCAATGGGTGAGGTCCTTACCTACCAGCGTGAAGGGAAACCATAGAAGAACAAAGCCTTGTCCATCTGTACATCTCATCCAGAAAAACTAGACCACAGTCACATCTGTCTCGACCATTGGAGAAACACAGTCACACTATCTACACGCCAAACTCCCCCAGGCAGCAAACTCCTCTCTTCCCCGTTAAACTTTTTTGTGATACACGTTGCCCCTCTTCCCTGCCCCTGTAGAATGAATAAACAGCCATGGTTGCTTATGCAGAGTTTTCTCAGGTTGTCTCTCTCCCCTCTGCACCTTTAACACTGAGATAAGTGGGACTCTATATCCATATCAGTCTCTCTAATAGCCACTTACCATAAGTGACTCTAAGCACTAGAAAAGTGACCAGTGAAATGGGGAAACTGAATATTTTGTTCCACTTAATTTTAATTAATTTATATGTAATGAACCACATGTGGCTAGTTGCTACTAAGAATACTTTGGCTGAATTGGAAGATGGCTAATATTTAATAGTAATTCTAGCATTGACAAACCTCCTACTCAGTGCGACAAGGTCCCTGAGGCCCAAGATTTTGTCTTTAGCTAGTCATATTGCCAGTTTTTGTTTGTCTAGTGTCCATTTCCTTTCCTAAAAGCACCCTGAGTTCCTTTGCTAATCTACTTCTTTTATGCAGTCTCCAAGAGACAGAAAACATAACATCTTGTCTCACGCCAGAGAAAATAAAAGGTCTCAGCTAAGGAACAGATATATGACCCAAACTCACCTACTTAGATGATTGTTCCTGGGTTTGGAATCCAGAATGACTCAAGTTTTGCCCTGTAGTGGCAGAAGCTGCTCAGATGTTGCTGGTCACATGGGGGGGACTGTGATTTCCTATGCTTGAGCACCTGGAACTTCCCCAGTTTTGCTCATTCTTCTATCACATCTCCTATGAATCCCTTTGTATGTGCATTAGGCTACCATGGCTTTTGTAACATTGCTCAAAAGTCATAAATTGGGCTATTATGTCTGATAATCTTTCCTGCCTATCCTGAACCCAGACAGGGTTCCAAGTACTCCTCACCATTTCCACTCTTTTTCTGATCTGGTGACCCAGAAACAAAAATGGGTATTTATGTTTTCAGCCTAATACACATCAAAAGCAAATGTCTCAAAACATATTCTCTCTTTCTGGAAAGCAAGACTGCGAATCTTGAATCTTAGCTCACACAGCATCTGTTTAAGGACTTTTGTTCCATA
This sequence comes from Dolichotis patagonum, assembly GCA_004027295.1. NCBI lineage: Eukaryota > Metazoa > Chordata > Mammalia > Rodentia > Caviidae > Dolichotis > Dolichotis patagonum. The sequence continues at coordinate 28,873 of PVJX010008672.1, forward strand.
AATGGATGTATAGATCCTGAACCCAAGTCCAAAGGACTTCTAAAAGCTTGTCACTTGGACACTAGCATTGGCCCATAAACATCTTATCTAGGCCAGCAAATTATACTGGGGGCTGGAGGAATCTCTTAAAAAAGTTTTACAACTGCTTGAGTGGTCAAAGGAGCATGTAGGAATGAAGCATTTATATTAGTAGGAAACGTGTCCCTTTAAAGAACTTGAGCAATATAACAGGGGTAGAGCATTCCCCCTGCTCCTCTTAGCTCACTTCATTAGTATTACATAACCAAGAAAAGCAAGCAGCTTTGCTTTTGATATTCTGACACTTTGAAGACAAGTGCTGATTATCAACAGTGCAACCATGAAATGGTACTACTGGGAACACTTTTTAACATATTTACCTAATTAGCCCATTATAAAGTGTAATGTGATTTCTTGCCTTATCTTCTCATTAGTTTTATGAGAATCTATAAGAAATGACAGATTCAGAGGGGAGAAGGAAGAGGCATATTGTGCCCAACTCCATATGCTTCCCAAATGACCTAACTGTCCTTGAATCTAGTAAGGTGCACATGAAGCACCCCAGAGCTTGGCACAGTAATTCGATTGCTTTAATGAACTGTGGGGAGAGGCTCCCCCAAGCTACACACATGCTCATGAAGATGATGCATAGACTGTAATCATTGCACACTCCACTCCAAAGCAGCTTTGGAGAAATGAACACTGAAGCAGCAGTCAGGAAAATGAGGTTCCAATCTCAGATGCACCTTTGACTAGAGAAATGACTCCATTCGCTTAATCACTTAACTGCTGTGAGCCTCACATGAGTCTTCAGCTATACAGCGGGAATAACACTGCCAACTGAGTATACTCATGGGCCAACAGCATCATGATATCCCTATGAGATAACAGATATGAAAGGGTTTATCATGGCAATAGTGACAGTGTATTAAACATTTACCACATGCAAGACATCCTTTGGTTGATTTCTCCATAGTGCAATTAACATGATCAAAAACTTTCATTCCCTATGGTTGAAATCTTGCAGACAATTTTGTTTAAAAAATTCCTAGAAAGGTGTGTATAGTGCACGTCTATCATCTCAGGGAGACTGAGGCAGGAGGATCCCAAGTTTGAACCCAGTCTGGGCAATTAGAGACTTAACAAGAGCTTACCTCAAAACATTTTTTTAAAAAAGGAATGGGAATGTAACTCTCTGTGAAGTCCGTGAGATCAATTCCCAGTACCAAACAAACAAAAAACAATATCCCTAGAGATATCCTTGCTGTCTTTTAGTCTAAACTGGGTTTCTTCTGCTACTTTCACAGAAATTATACTTTATCTTCTTAGCCCTTTTTAGCCCTTGAAAAATATATTGTATAGTCAAAAATTGCATTAGAAATTTATTTGACTTAATATCTGCCCCTTCCATCAAATTGTAAACTTTATGTACAGAGATTGTCTGTCTTATTCACCCAATTCCTTAATATAAATCTTGTCACATAAATGACACTCGATAAATATTGGAATGTTGATTGTTAGCCTTATTGAGGAGAGAATTTTCAGGGAACTCATGCTGGGAAAAATGGACAGTCTATATTTAAAGAAGAGAGCTGTAAATCCAGACACAATCTAAACAATTGCCTTTCTGTCCAAATATTCCATACACCACAGAGCCATAAAGAGGACTGATTTAGTGTATTGATTTAATACTACACTAGTGGAAGAATCAAATTCATGCTTTCAGATTATGTTAAAGATGCAATTTATTACTAACATATCTCACTTTTTATACTGCAATATTGAATAATGGTTATCTTAGAATCAATATTAAACATGAATAAGCTAGCATATCCCTTCTTTCATTCAGTTCACACAGAGCACATACTATGTGGCAGTCATGATCTTGATCCTTGAATAATACTTACATAAAAGATGACTAAACTTTATTCTTAGAGTTTTGGACCATAGTCTGAGCTCTGTTTTACATATCTCATTCCATTCACCTTTCACCCCATTCTCATTGATGAGAGCCTTATATGATTGTCCTATAGTGGGTGCCCAGCTATAATGGAGGACAGTGTAGCACTGGAGTCAACAGGCTTGAATGTAGTCCTGCTCCCAACACTGGTCCTCTAATTGAGTTACTTCTAAAGTCATTTCCTCTTTCCTGGTCTTAGTTTCCTCAGCCAATAGTGAAGAAGTGAGCCTTGAATTTCTCCAAGACTCTGTTACAGTTTGGATCAAAAATAATACCCCAAAGTCTCATGTATTTAAAGGTGGAGCTTTTAGAAGATTAGATCATGGAGGTTCCAAATTTACCAGTGTATTAATCCATTCAACTATGAATTTACCAGTTCATACTGAATGTGCTATTAGGTTGTGGAGCTTGGCTAGAGGAAGTAGATAACCTGGAAAGGTATATTTTTCCCTTGGCCCCTTTCTCTCTGGCTCTTCCTTAGCCCTTCTTGTTCTGCTGCACCCTTCCACTATGAAATTTCTTCTGCCTTGAAGTCAGCCCTCCAAATCTATGAACCAAAATAATCCCTCAACTCCACAGAATTTCAAGCTGACCCTGTTCTCCCGTTGTGGGCTTGGGCCCTGTTTTTCAGCCCACAACACTCTGGGAGTCTTTTGCTGGCCTAACCTTGGCTCCCTGACCCTGGATGTCTCCCCTGGTTGTAGCACATTCAGTCACTGGGAGCCCAGCTGTTGTAGTCCACAGCATCTACTGCTCTTTTCCACTGATGCATTTCTCTCTGGAGGCCTCTGGAGTCATCTGCCTTCACTGTGGCTCTGTAGAGTCTAGCATCATCTCTCATACCTCAAACCAGGAATCTGGGAAAAAGTGAAGCTTGTCATCTCCTTTTTCTGAGATGAGGTCTGTCCTTTACTTTCCCCATGGGGTCCAATTCTCCCTTCAAATCTTTCCTGGGTCCTGGGGATTCACCTCCCTCTTTCTTTTCTTCCCCAAGCTGTTAAATTACAGTGTCAGTATTGGGATTCTGAATCTTGGACACCTACAGTTGCTTACCACTCTGCCATCTTCCAGGAAGCCCTATTTTGGGATGCAGAAACATAAAGAGAGCGCAGGGTGGAAGGAAGCGTGTGAGCAGGTCAGGAATATGGCCCTGGGCATCCACAGAGTGAGTAGCAAGCAGGAGAGGCACTGAAGGGAGCAGACCTGTGGGCAGGACCCTAATAAAACTCTAATCCTCTTATTTTAAATTGAGTATGTCAGATACTCTGTTCCAGCAGTATGGAAGTTAACTAATACAAGCTCTTTCCCCTCTAGTGTCTGTGGTTCTTCTCTCTGTTACACTCAGCATTGCTGATTTGCTGCAAGGGAGTTGTCAAACAAGCCCAATCTACTGTATCATTATGTCACATCAGGTTGGTCACACTGGTTACCTGAGGGGAGGAGGAGACCTCAAGTAACAATAATTGTTATTATTATAAAAGAACGATAAAGATCATGCAAACTAAAAAACATAATATTACATATAATTTAATACATATATTTATTCTAATAAAATTCTATCAGTTTCAATACTACAAAACATTAAAATTTTTTAGTAAATTGTCAGTCAGATATGGCATAGCCAAGCTAATTTAAAAAGAGAAACAATTTAATGAGAGAATACTGTGCAATTCCCTGACACATTCAGGGTTGTGAAGAACCAAGATTGCAGGCAACCTAAAAGCTGCCTAAAACCATCCGTAATGATTTGCCCTGACTGCTGATACTGCACATCAGCTCCATAGTTGCTGCCATCGCCGCCTCTGGAAACCCTTCTTGATGAGAGCACAGAGAGGAAGTCACCTAGATCCACCCTGATAGTGAATGGAATCTTTAAGTAAATGAGCCAGGGCTCTAGGCTGGACCCTACCTATAAAGGAGGCAGAGAAAGGTAGGTGCTGATTTACTCACTAACCACAGCGACACACAGGTTCCATTTCACAAAGTGGGGGAGAAGCTATAAAAGAATGGGGGGAGTGTGGCAATCACAGTGAGCCATATTGATTACATAGGCATAAAGAGAAGATCCCAGAGACAAGGAGCAGCATTCATTTGACTACATGATGGAAACAGAGGATACACTTTCCTTATTTCCAGTTGTTTTTCTATTACTGTTGTACAATAAAGCCTTTTTAAAAAATATTTTAACGCAAATGTCAACCATGTGCCTTCTACCCCAGAAACCCAGCAACTGGTCCATGATGGACACCCTCAGAAAGTCACCTTGAATGCCAAGGACAGAGGCAGAGAGGCTCAGAAACTTTGTCTATTCCAAAACTTCTTTCATGGTCTGGCAGCAGTGTGGAAATTTCAGCAAAAAGGTAGAAAGGATGGGGAATTGGGAAAACATGGTAAATATTTTCTTCATGTTCCCAAATACCAGAGAGTTCACTGAAATGGATCACTTTCATCATGAAAACACCAGCAAAGGAGCCCAAGAGACACAGAGCAGCTCGCTTTATGTGCTCTGAGTGGCCTTTCTTAGAATAGGCAGGTACCTCACAAAACACAAAAATACCAGCTCCATTGTCTAGGGTCAGCATTCTTGGGACTTGGAAGACAAACTCCATTAACTTTTTCTCCTGGTTTTGCATTGCCAAACAGTTTCTGGTCAACCTCCTTTACATTCCAGTGAGTTTACTTCCTCAGTGCCCTTCAAAGAGAGCACTGCTTCTGTCTGCAGTTTCCCCATTTGTAAACGATCTTTAGAATCATCTTCGGGAAAGCACCTTCTTAACCATGCATACAATAAGAATGTCTGAGACTTGGTTCTAGTCTCCCTTACAACATAGATTTGAGGGAGAGGGGCTTTATCCGTGGGGAATAAGTATAACACAGCATCTGCTGAATGCCAGGTACTTCATAGGCACATAAGAGTAGGATAAGGCATGGACAACACAGACTAGAAACACTAAGAGGCAGTGACTTTGTCTCACTAACTTTGAGATCAATGCAGAAATGTTTGCAATAAGCAGAATTCATGAATAAAATGAAGGTAGGAAGTTTACTTCATCTTTTCTCCTGCCAGAAGCAGAGAACAATTTGACTGGACTGAATAGCAATGATTGGATGACTACTCAGTTCCCTGACCAACTGAACTGCTATTCTTAAAAACTGAGTCTGTCTGTCTGTCTCTCTCTCTCTCTGCATGTCTCTGTCTCTTTCTGTGTCTCTGTGTCTCTGTCTCATGCTCTGTCTCTCTGTCTCTCTGTGTGTATCTCTGTCTCTTTCTCTTTCTGTATGTGTCTGTGTGTGTCTCTGTCTCTTTCTGTGTGTCTCTCTCGTCACTCTCTGTCTCAGTCTCTGTCCTCTGTCTCTCTCCATCTCCTTGTCTCTCTCTCTCTCTCCCTCTCTCTCTCTGGGTCTCTGTCTCTGTCTCACCTCTGTCTCTCTCTCTGTGTTTGTCTGTCTGTGTGTGTGTGTGTCCGTGCGTGCGTGTGTGCATGTGTGTGCAGGCATGTGTGTATGTGTGTGTGTGTGTGTTACAGACTCCCACCTCTCTGTCACTAAAACTGGAATGAGGACAAGCTAACAGACCATGGATTCAAAAGGGAACAACCATCAGGAGTCCCCCACATTGGTTCCTGGGAGCAGCTCAAAAGAAGTGAGATTCTGCAGGGCCTTGGATGTCTCCTGACCCATCATTCATCTCCCTGCCACCACTATGACCTCCAGATCAGAGAAAAACACATGTTTCATTAGTGTGAAGATTATTCATAGCTCCCTAACACATTCTACAAGCCAGAAAGGCCTCAGATTAAGCCCTGCGAAGATGTAAGAACAGATACTAAGACTGCAGCAGGGCCTGTCATGGTCAAGTAGCCTATGTATTGAGGGGTTTAAACTTCTCCATGCCAACCAAGATTTATCCTTCTTAAGCAAGATACTTAGAATTTTACTGTTAGAAGTCTTTGTCTGGTGTCTCCAATCTTCTGTATGGAGCTACTGGCGTTTCTGTAGAAGCTAAAACATGAAAATACTGTGAGGATCTTACAGATTGGAGGTGAAGGGGAGAGGGACTAGGAACCCAGAGACTTGACTTGCCTTCATCACTTGTGTTCTCATCAGTAAACTGTCACCTGATCCTCTTTGGACCTTCATTTCCTCACCTATACGCAAAAGAAGAACTGATCATGAAAGTGCAAAATTAAATGTCTTCAGAGATAGGCAAGGGATATAAATAGTGAAGCTGACCTTTGTAGCTGGCTAAATGAAGAATGTAACCCCACCTAAAGGCACTTGAATTCCACTTTCAGTTTGTGTAGCCAGATGAAATGTTTCTGTTGGTGAAATTTAGCTGGTAGTCACCAGTTTGTCATCCCTGGCCTTGAAACTTTCAACTTCTGTTAGTGTTCTCCATGGGAACTTTCTTTGAAAAGCAACATTTTCAGTACTGATCTGGTCAGTGCTGGCAAAAGTAGGAGACACTACCATATTATGAAGAGGTCCGCCCTAGGAGGAGAGAGCATTGACAGTGCCTGTTCTCTAGTCAAGTGTTTATTCTGAGCTCAGTCAGACTCTTCCTAGGAAGTTTCCATAAAGTTCTTCTCTTAACAAAATAGATTCTATGTTTGGTCAGGGGCAAACTTGTCAGACAAGAAGATTGAGGAAGACACTAAGGTCTCTTCAATCATCTTGTTAGGCTTTTTACAGAGAAAAGAATGGGGAGCTAATGCTTCCCTGTTCTCTTCCCAGGGATTACTAAGTGAATCTTCCCTGACTGTCAGGAAAGGCTGCTGAACCCATGCTAAATATAGATGATGCCTCTTCCCCTCAACTCAGGCACAAAATAACCAGTTCCCAGGCCAGAGAAAAAGAAAGCAGCTTAGACATGGTTGGATGGAAAACTCACATCCTCAGTTCATATGGGCTCAATCTCTTGAGCAACATGAGTGAGGCATAGTGGGATTCCACAATGTTCCCTAGTATCCATTGGCTGATTTCTGCCACTGAGCTTCCATTTCTCTTTCTTCTTTCAGGAAGAAAATTCTTAGAAGGAAATGCCTCTCACTGATACTAGAAAAGCCTTAGCCCACATTCAAAATGGGAGTCATCTGCCTATTTGATCCCCCATAACTCTAGAGACTGGTCAGAAAAAGACAAGAAACCCAAGCCATCCCACCTCTGTGAATTTTAGAAACCATGCAGCAACAACCAAGGTCAAGAAATGTTCTTTTATTTCTCTTCATACTGGTTCTGCTAAGACTTGCACTTTTGTCTTGTGTTGTCATGAATCCCTTACCTTATTCTGGAATCCAGGTGACTACCAAAAGTTCCAGAATTCAACATCTAGAAGGCAAGACCTCTGTGACTCTGAAACATTATCTCTAGGTTTTCACAACTGTACAGCAAATGAAAATGCTGAGGGTAATAGTCATTCAGTAACATCAAATGCCCATAATACACACACACACACACACACACACACACACACCCCACCATGGCACAAATACTGGGAAACTTTAATTTGATATTTGATATACAAATATAAGCTTCTTCAAAAAAACAGTGAAACACGAGAGTATTTCATCATTGAGAATTTAAAGTAATAACATTACAGCTTCCAGAATACAAAGCAGGAACCATTAATCTAGAGAAAAGAGACAGGAAATAAAATGTAAGACAATAGATTAACAGCATCTTTAAGATTTAAGATGGTTCACTTTGAAAAAAAGAAAAAAGGACTTGAAATTTGAGTTTGCTGTATCATAAGAGGGCAGGAATTTCTCTCAAGCAACTTTTAGTCATTTTGTTGTTCTTATTTTCCTCCCATCAGATTCTTTCAATTGGTTTTTATAGTGCTTCTTGCAGGCATGAATAATCAACATAGATTTGGATTGCTGCCATTAATACACACAATCACACTCTTGCTATTAATACTTTTTTTCATGTGGAGAGGTCATCTAAATTGAAGTCCTGTTGCTGATGATTAATTATAATAATAGAATGGAGAGACAGAAGAACTGAAGGAGGAACAAAGGAGGGGATCCATTACTTTGAAATGTTTCTGGATTTATCTGAAAACACAGATGATGGAATAAATAATAATGGAATGACAGGGAGATAATGCATGCTATGGGCTGAATTATGACTTCATAAAAAAGATATATTGAAGCCCTAAATCCCAGTACCCCAGAATGTGACCTTAGATGGAAATAGGGCCCCTGCACAGGTAACTAGTTAAGATGAGATCATCCAGAAATGAGATGGGCCTCTAATTCACTATGACTGGCATCCTTACAAGAAGATAGCTGAGTACAGTCAAAGACACATGGAGAATACCATGCAATCATGAAGGCATTTATCTGGATTCATGCAGCATTGGAATCATGCAGCAGCAATGTAAGAATGCTGATGATTGCTATGAACCACAAGAAACAAAAAAGAGGCAAAGAAGGACTCTCCTTGGGATTCCACCAGGAGCATTGCTCTGCTGATACTTTGATTTCAGACTTATAATCTCTAACTGGGATGATAAATTTGTGACATCTTTATTTTATTTTATTTTATTTTATTTTATTTTATTTTATTTTATTTTATAGACAAAAAACAATAAAAACAATAATGTAGAATTTTAAAACAAGATAATAGGAAATTAACGGTGGTTAATATATGGCATATTATTATCTTCAGAGTAGTTGCTCAGATTAGAAGACATAATCATGGAAAATAGACCATAGAGTATAAGCACAAAACATTCTTTTCAATGAATTAAAAGAAATTAGTAATATAATTATCTTGGCTATCTTGTGTGTATGCATGTATGTGTATATGCATGTATGTATTCTTTCCCTTCCTTCTTTTCTCTTCTCCTCACCCCAGTTTTTCCTTTTGAGCAGTTTCTTCTGCTTCCACAATATTTATTGCACATTTTGGATATTGTTAACTCTTTGAGTTTCTTATACTAGTTATCTTAGTTACTTTTTATTCATTGCTGAGACAAAATACCTGATGCTCAAAGTTGGGAAAGGAAAGATTTATTTCTTACAGTTTTTGGAGGTTTCAGTCCATACTTAGTTGGCTCCAAGGCAGGGTGGCATGGCGGGGCTACAGTTCATGGCAGCTACAAACAGCAAGGTGGAAACCGGAAAGAGAGAGAGACAACCCTTCTTCCTGCCATTACATCACATCCTGGCTCCACCGCTAGGAGAGTGTAGCACTGACACCACCAATCCAAGCACTAGACAATGAACCAATCACAAATGCACAATGCAAATACATGAGGCCTGGGGGCCACCGATATAAACCATGACACTAATGAAATAGCACAGTGTTTACACATGCACATCATATTTTTTCACTTATGATTATGGTCTCTATTTTTATCCATTTACCTTTAAAAGATTCAAGTACTTCTTTCTTTATAGCTGAGTAGTATTCCATTGTATAAAAACAGCACATCTTTCCTATCCATTCCTCAACTGATGGGCATTTGGGTTGTTTCCAAGATTTAGCTTTTACAAATTGTGTTACTATAAACATGGGTGCGCATACATACATCACTGTGCTATGATGCTTTTAATCTTTCTGGGAAAATACCCAGAAAGGCAATAGCTGGGTCAAATGGGACCTCCAATCCTAGTTTTATTAGGAATCCCCACACTGATCTCTACAGTGGCTGCTCCAGTCTACACTCCCAACAATAGTGTAGTGGGGTTCCTTTACCACACAGCACTGCCACAATTTGTTATTGGCTGATTTCTGAATGATAATTCTTTCTGATGTGAGATGGAATCTCAGTGTTGTTTTAATTTGCATTTCTCAAATGCAAATTAAATTGCTGAATATTTTTTTCATATATTTCTTTGCCATTTATATTTCATCATCTAAGAAGTGTGTATTCATCTCAAATGCCCATTTTTGAATTGGGCCTTTGAAGTTTGGAGACTTGATGGTTTTTTTTTTTACAGTTTTGTACACATTCTACATAAAGATCTTTTGTCTGAGGAACAGTTGGTTAAAATTTTTTCCTACTCTGCGTTTTCTTTTCACTCTGTTGGTGATCTCTTTTGATCGCTAAATCTTTTTAATAGGATGAGATCCTAGTTGTTGACTCTTTGACATACTTCCTGTGAAGTTTGGTTTTTGTTCATAAACTCTCTGCCATATCTATATCTTCAAGATTTCTAACCATTTTTTCTTCCAACAGATTTAGTGTTACTGTTTTAATATTTAGATCTTTTATCCATTTTGACTTTATTTTAATGCATGGTGATAGATATGGGTTGAGTTTTAATCTTTGACATGTAGAGAGTCAGTTTGTCCAGCACCATTTATTAAAGAGGCTATCTTTCTTCCAATGAACATGTTTGGCCCCTTCATCAAAGATAAGGTGGCTGTGTGTGTATGTAGTTGAATCTGCATTGATTAATCTGCTTTATTGATCCTAGATTTTGGTGGGGTTTTTTTGTTTTGTTTTGTTTTTTGTTGTTGTTGCTGCCAGTAATAGTTTTGTAGTATAATTTCAAATCAAGGTTTGTCTTGCCCTTATTGCCCAGGATTGCCTTTGCTATTCTGGGTCTCCTCTTGTTCCAAATGGATTTTAGGAATGTTTTCTCTAGATCTGGGAGGTATGCTAATAATATTTTGATAGGAATTGCATTAAATCTTCATAATAGTTTGGGAGTATGGCCATTGTCACAATGTTTTTCTTCTTATCCATGAGCAAAGGATATTTTAAATTTTCTGATATTTTCTTCAATCATCTTTTTCAGAGTACTGTAATTTTTAATGTATAGATCTTTTACTTCCTTTGTTACATTGATTCCTAAGTATTTCATATTTTTTTGGATGCTATTGTGAAGGGTGTTGTTTCCCTAATCTCTCTCAGTGAGTTTGTTTGTGTATGAGAATGCTATTGGTATTTGAGTGTTTATTTTATATCTACCTATGCTATTGAACTTGGTTGTTAAATCTAGAAGTGATTTGCTCACAAAATCATCAGCAGTGAGTCCATCAGTATGTGGTCTTTTCCTTGTTGGTAAGTTTTTAATTGCATTTCAATTTTATTGATTTGTATTGGGTTATTCAGAATTTTTATATCTTCTTGATTCAGTTTTAGTAATTCATGCATATTAGGAATCTGTCCATTTCTTCTTGTTTTCCATTTTATGATAGTAAAAATTTGCAAAGGAGATATTTATGATCTTCTAAATTTCTGCATGATCTGTATTGATTTCATCATTTTTTTCCTTATTTCATGAATTTGAGTCTCTCCTTTTATTGATAATGTTGGCTATGGGTTTATCAATTTTATTTATTCTTTCAAAGAACTAACTCAAGAACCAACTCTTTGATTCATTAATTCTTTGCATGTTTTCTTAGTCTCAATTGCATTATTTATGCTCTAATCTTTATAATTTCCTTTCTTGTAGGGGATTTGGGTTTGATTTGCTTTTGTTTTTCTAGAACTTTGCAGCACAACATTAGGTTGTTCATTTGTGCTCATTCTGTTTTCCTGATGTGAGAATTCTACACTACATATTTCCCTCTTCGGTCTGCTTTCATTGTGTCCCACATGTTCCAGTGTGTTATATCTGTATTTTCATTTAATTATAGATATTGTTAACTTCTTCTTTAATTTCATCCATGACCCATTGGTTGTTCAGGAGTGTTACTTAATTTCCTTTTGTTTATGGAATTTGGGGGGGAGTTGTCATTAATTTCTGATTTTATTGCACTATGGTCATATAATATGCGTGAGATAATTCCAATTCTTTTGCATTTACTGAAGCATGTTTTATGCACTAGTATATGGTCTATTGTAGAAAATACTTCATATGCATCTGGGAAGAATATGCATTCTGATATTGTTGGGTAGAACACTATAAATACCTAAAAAGTCCATTTCTTGACAATTTTGGTTAAGTTCTGTTATTTCTTTCCTGATTTTTTGTCCAGTTGATCTATCACTATATGGCTGTGGGATATTGAAGTCTCTCATTACAATGATATAATTGCTTATTTGATTTTCCATGTCTGTTAATGTTTGCCTTATATAGTTTAGTGCTCCCATATTTGATGCATACATATTTATGATTGTTATCTCCTCCTCTTGAAGTTTTCAGCTAAGCAGTATGTAGTGACCTTGTTTATCACTTTTGATCATTCTTGGTTTGAAGTTCACATTGTCTGCAAACAAAATAGCTACTCCTGCTTTTTTTCTGGGTTCCTATTATATGGAGTATTGTTTTCCATATTTTGATTTTTAGTCTATGAATTTCTTTTTATGTTCAATGTATTTCTTGTATACAGCATTTTGTTGGATTTTGTTTCTTGATCCATTCCACCAATTTGTTTCTGTTAATTGGTGAATTGAGGAAATTTACACTGATGGTTATAACTGATACACACTGGATTGTCTTTGTCATGTTATTTTCCTACTTATTTTTTCCCTTCTTTTCCCCTCTGTTTAAGTTCTTGCCCTGTTTGGTGATTTCTTTATGTTACTCTTCTTGGAATTGTGGTTATTTTTATCTCTGTCTAGAATATCTTTCAGTACTCTTTGTAGTGTTGGTTTGATAGCCATGAATTTCTTCAGCTGTTCTTTGTCATTGATATTGTCTTATTTCTCCATTAATTTTGAAAGATAATTTTGCAGAGCATATCAGTCTGGGTTGGGAGTTGTTTTCTTTCAGGACTTTGAAATACTTTGCTCCAAGTTATTCTTGACTTGAGTGTTAGTGTTGAGAAATTTGCTGTGATTTTAATGGTCTTTATTTTATGTGTGATTCATTTCTTTTCTCTAGCAGCTCTTAATATTTTGTTCTTGGGATGAATTTCTGGGGTCTTGATTATATGTGTGGGTGTAGATTTATTTTGATTATGGCTAAGTGGAGCTACCTATGCCCCATTTACCTGTATGTCAGATTCTTTTTCCATGCTTGGGAAATATTCTGTTACTCTTTCTGCAAATAGTTTTTTTTTATGTCATTTGTGTCATCTCCTGCTCTTTCATTGACACCTATTATTCTTGCATTATTTTTCTTTGCATTGTCTCATAGCTGTTGAAATTTATTTGCTGATATTTTGTTCTTTTCAAGAGTTCTTTCATTTCATGATGACTCTTCAAGATCATTTCATGATCCTTCTTCAATATCTGAAAATCTATCTTCAATTTCTTTCAACAGTTTTGCCAGCTTACAGTGGAATTTGTAATTTCCTGGATATCTGTTTGAATCAATTTCTTGCATTCTATTTCTTTCCTGCATTGATCTTTCATGGTTTCCAGCCTCTTCCTATCATTATCTCTAGATTTGCTGAGCATTTCTTTTACAAATGTTGACATTTCTTTTTTGCTGAGCATTTCCTTTATAAATACTGATTTTTTTTTACCTGAGACATTATTTTTCATCTAATTTCATCTGTATCCTCATGAATTGTTTCTTCAGTTGCTATCATTTCAGAAATTTCAAGTGGCTGCCTTCCAATTTCTTCTATGTCAATATCTCCTAGACTTGTTCTTGGTAGACTGAAGGTCTAAGATTGCATTTTATTTTTTTATCTTGTCATTTGACATTTGAAAAACTGTTTTATTTTGTTTCTGTGATGATATTTGTGAACTTTGTAGTAGGTAGCTATATTACTAGTATAGAGATCTCTCTAGGAAAAGTCTGCTCTTCAAAAATGTCTTCTGTGTGTAGGAGATTCTTGGTTTGTGTCTGTCCCGAAACCCTATATTCCCAATTTATTAAGAACAGAATTATGGCATCCATTTGGCTCAGTCTCCTGTCCTTTTGTGTAGGACTGTGGTGAGGTTATTATCCCAGAGCCTCCCAGTATGGTTACTGAGGGTAGAACATCTGACTACAACAAATACGACTTCCTAGCTGAAGTAGTAAAACTAGCAATTCTGTAGCATCAAGCAGAGTTTAGAAACTAACAAACTGTGGTAACTATTGGTTTTGTGCTTTACATCAGGGAGTCTATAGTTATATAACAGAACTAAATCATCAATTAGGAGTTTGTATGCAAAGTGTTTCCTCTTGGTAAGGTGGTTTTGCAATGTGGTGAAGAAATTTAGGGAGGATAATGTGTAAATCAAAAATAAGTGGAAAGGAAGTAGAAGGCTGGAGGATAGAGAATGATTATGCAAGGTCTGGGACACTGAAGAAGAAGGTAGAAAAAGAAAGAATGAAGGAGTAGTCAAGGGACTCTCTGAACCTGTTCTTTGGGTTTGGGGGATGATATTAGTTTTCTGTGGCTATAATTCTGCCCATCCATTTAGAAAAAAGAAAAGGAAAGGAAAAGAGAGAGAGAAATCAAAAAAGAAAGGAAGGAAAAAGTGAAAAGAGGAAAGAGAAAAAGAAAAAGAAGACAAAAATGAGACTATAAGGCTCATTACCCATTCCTGGGCTTTTCCTCACTTTGGCTGCTGGTTTGATGGCTAGGTAGGAAGGTTCAGACACCTGGATTCCTCCAGGGAAGCTGATTACTGAGTCCTGGGCTTTTCCTCAAACTTGCTACCAGCCCCACAGTGTGGTGGGAGGAGCCAGACACCTGGATTTCTCCAGGGAAGTTAGTTCTCTGATGTTTTTAAAGGTCCATAAAGTTTGCTACAACAGTCCTAGCAAACCAATACAATGAGGTTATAGTTTCACTTATGGAAAACTCTCAAATCCATCTCCCACACTTACACACTCACACTCCATCTATTGTCTCCACCAAAATGTACAACCAAAATGGGAGTGAGAAAGATTGTGTGAGGTAGAATTGGCTGAACTTATTTCCCATCAAGAAGGGAAGGACACTGTAAAGCCTCAACAGAACTTCACCTCTAGGCCAGATATATTGTCTGGGCAACAGAACAGGCCTCAAAATCCTTCACACTTCCTGTTGCCATTAAATGACAAGCACCACTTGGAAAGGCTGGCAGAATCTGACAGGGGACAGGAATTATAAGGCTGCATTTGGCTCAGAATAAGAATTGGACATCCAAATACCACAGCATCACTCATGAGCTACCCAATAAGCAGATCAAGGGGGCCACCTAAGCACCAAAAAGATTAGGGGTTCCTGGGGCCTCAAAGACTCAGGTGGAGCCTCTGACATTATGTATAAAAGGAGAGCCCAAGGGCTCATTCTTCCTGAGAGTCACCAATTCTACCAACTGAGAGCACTCTGCGCCTCCATGATCCTGCAGAAGCACTGAAAGACTAGGAGCCTCTAGGGGATGGTAGTTCTAAATTCCATCACTAAGCCTCTGGGAGGTCAGAATTCAGTTCCATGCTGGTTGATCCATCATCTGTTACCACCATCAATCCCACAGTCTGCATTGCTCTGGGAGATGACCTGGCAGTAAGAGCCATACTTCCAGTGCAGGCTAATACTGTCACACCTAGAAAACAAACACACCCCCCTAACTAGTTATGCTCCCAAACGAATGTGTGCACTTATTACATACTCACTGCCAGACCCACATAGGGTCACAAATATTTCTACACATGCTGACACCAGGTCATGCAACACAGAGACCCAAACACTTTCACATTGATTCACACTGACAGACCATGCGGTTCATTGTCACAGGTGCCTGCCCTTCTGGGAAGGTCATATCCTCAGCAGGGCCATGGAGGACCCCAATTTGCCAATGTCTGAATCTTTGCATCTAGTGTACCATCAGTGGTTAAAAGTTTAAAATCTGTGAGCAAAAAGCCAAACTCCTATTACAACAAATCCAAAAGGCAGGGAGTAGAGAGAAAGCCTGCGGAGTAGAAGTGGAAAGGGGAGTGACTAACACAAGGGACAGGGAGGATGACTAACACAAGGGAGCAAGGTCAGAGACCCTGGATGCAACAACAGACATAGATTTAGAACAGACATCTAGATTTAGAACAGACATAGGATACATGGGGGGAGGGGTGCAACACACTCATTCACCCCCAGGATGGGAACAGGCCCATGCATACTCCCTAACAGGCTGCACAAAAAGGGAGTGAAATTCAGAGCAACAGAGACCCAAAGAAGTTGCCACAACAGAGAGCAGAGGGGGAAATAAAGAGAAAAAGCTGTCTCTCCCCCATTCCAATATTGCTTTCCTGAAGTCACACTGCCATCTTGTGGATTGTCACATACTGTCACTAAAGCACATTGCCTTAGTGACAGTATGTGACAATTAGAAGCATTTCAACCTCTGTCCCTCCAGATACAGGTGAAAATCGCTAATGAGTTGTTTTCTTAAATAAAGTCATGCTTAAAGTAATGAAGACAGATAGAAGTATAAAAATATGAATGATGAAATGAGATAAGAAATACTGACATGGACCCTGTTAGAATGAATAATAATTTTATTTGGGGGATAGGAAATATGAAGCAAATACTAACACATCTGTGAAATCAGAAGGCTGGGTACATAACAACCTTTTATATTATTACATTATATGTAATAATATAATATTTAATACTTTGTAATGAAAAATAAAATTCAAGGCAGAAATATTACAATTCTTTTAAGAACTCTGGTTAATATCACCAAGAGATCCTTAGAAAGAGAAAAGTTACTCTGCAAAACAAATAGCCCACAAGTTTTCACTCCTTTAGAGATATATTGCATGGTTCCCAGTGTAGTACTTCGTCTTATATCCATGGAAACTATGACTTTGCATTTCTTCTCATTAGAAGTAAAGTATACTTCCTTTCCCCTTGACTTTGAGCTTGGCCACTGACCTGTCAATAGGACATCAGGAGATGAGACATAAACAGGGATTTAAATGTGTTGCATTACTGGGCTTGTACCCTTAGGTCTTTGATATTAACATTATCCAGCTAGCTCACTGGCTCAAGGAAGTAGATATGCCTACATTCAATCAGACCTTGACCTGGTCAGCCAATTCCCAGCCAGCCTTCAGATGAATGAGAAGTGAAAGCTGCTCCAAGTCACTGAGTGGTTGTTGTACAGCATCACTGTGACAGTTCCTGATACTCCTTCCTTTTCACCTTGACCAGTGCTGTCACTAATTCCAACCCTACTTCTGGTAGTCACACCAGGCCCATCCACTGGTAAGTTGGTCTTTTTCAAGATCAGTCCCAGCTGTGCTACTTTCCTGCTCAAAATTCTTTTGAAATCCAGTGGGCTATGACCTGTAGGACTTTGTATGGCTGGATCCAATCATTTAGTCCAATTAACTTGTCAATGTCTCTTATAAACATATCATTCCAATCAAATAATTCTTTCTGTGATCTAAACATACCACTCATATCTCTTCTTCCCCTTCCTTACTCCTTACCGGGAATACCTTCTCCATGCTACATGAATCTTAGACATGCTCCAAGCCCCACCCTTCTGAAGAAGCTTCTCTCTGCAATGTACTGCAGCACTTGCTTTCCTCTATCCAGCACCATTCCTCCTCCTCTTCTCCTTGTTCAGCATGTATCTTTCTTGGCAAATCGCTCCTCCTCTACCCACTACTCTTGAATCCAAATGGGATTCAGTCTACTTTCTCAGCTCCAAATGGGCAGTGACCAAGCCTGGGCCATCTGGGAAGAAATTCTACCTTTCTGGCCTGCAGTTGATTCCCATATGTGGGTGGATGACTTAATCAGAGAAATAAGACCCTGGGGCTTTTGGTGTTGGGAAAGAAAAGTCCTCTTCTGTCTGGAAAGCAGTTTGGAGCTGCTGTGGCCATATATGATGAGGAAGTTTGCCTGAGATACACACCAATACAGAGGAAAACAGACCAAGACAGGAAAGGACAGATTTCCGGGAAGATCTTAAATTAAGCAGGATCTGAGCCTTCTAGGTGATGAGCGATGACTTCCCTTTGTGACTGGGTCTCTGTCAAGCTAATGCAGACCTGCCTGGTACACACTTACAGCCCTGTACAAAGGGCTCGCTCCACCCTCCGTAGAGCAGGCTTCTTTTGAAATCAAAACTATCAAGAGTCCCATAACCTAGAAAGTAAAACTGCTTCAGACAGAACTCTCAGCCACGTACTGAGCATCGCACACATTGTCTCCTCAGCCAGGAAGCTACAGGGAATTTCTCTGTCCCCTGGGATCCTTGCCAGTGCCTCACAGAGAGTCCTGCACATAACATAAGCTCAAAAAACTATTTGTTGATTGACTAGGTTTCCCAGGGCAAGGAAACCCACCCTATTGGTTTTGTTTGTTTTGTTAAATGAAACCAATTCGTACTATTTTTTCCAAGATATTTGAAGGCGGTCCCTGACACCACAGAAATCACCTAGGAGGTTTGCATTGCTAGTTGTCCTCCTTGTTGCCACAGACCATACCCTCTGTGACTTAGTACGTGCAGCAACACACATGTGTATGCACACACCCACCACGCTCAGTTTTTCATATTTTCTTATTTTTAACTAAACACTTGGTGGGGCCTGTGGGACAAGCCTGCATCCCCAGCACTCTGGGTGCACGAAGCAGAAGGATCAGAAATTCGAGCTAAACCTGGGCAACTTAGCAACTTAACAGCACTCTGTCTTAAAATACGTAACACAAAGGACAGGGAACGTAGATCAGTGTGAAGGTCCTGGGTTCAATCACTGCTAATTAATTAATTAATTAATCAAACAAACCAGGAAGGAAAGAAGAGGGAAAAAAGGCAGAGAAAGACAAAACTTCACCTTGAAGTGCCTATAAGTAAGCCTTGAATAATTCAAGGGTCTAAACAAATCATATATTCTTGACACTATGTCTGGAAAATATCTTTCATATAAAAAGAAAAGGGCCCTTGAGCATGTATTTATACCATGGGTTTCAGCAGTGAGGCAAGATCTATTTAAGAGATAACAGTCATGGAAAGAGTTTAGATTTTCTCAATTTTGCAGCAGGAATGATGAATAGAATTGGAAGTCATTTATCATGCTTCTCCTTATTTCCAACCCATCTATTCAACAAAACAAACAAAAGAATTTATTTCACTATCATTTAACTTTCTTTAAGCAAAGAGATTTTTCTTGCCAAAATCTAATAGACTTTCCTCATAAAAAAAGAGACCAAAACCATAGAGATTCCCGCTCCTTTCTGAGACCCATACTCCTTCAAATATCCTATTTACAGGATTGAGGGTAAGAGCTGTCAGTTACTTGGCAGGAAACAAAAACCTCTCCTCAGATTTCAGAGAAGCAATAAGCAACACACAATGCAGTGGTAGATTAGCAGGAAGGTGTCATGTTACTTCTGAGCCCTTCCCACAGGGGCCAGCATTGGACTAGGTGGTCAGCAAATGCTTGGCCATTGTGAGCTGCCTGGCCTCCTGAAGCTGTTTAGTACTGCAGAGCCTCAGTTTCTTCACTAAGTGAGGGGAATAAACTATACTTCCCAGGGAAGGTCTTACTTAAAACTCTGCATTTGTTCTGGGGAACAACCTACATAACTGATGATAGGAAAGTGGCTAATTAAATATAGACACCTAGATACACATCAGTAGTATATGGTGACTGAAAAACAGAAAAGATGGAATGGAGTTATGCTACAACCAAAGTAAGATCCACTGCTCTTGACTCTAGCCAGTGCTCTTTCTGCCATATGAATTTCAGCCTTAACAGAAAATATAGGTTATTGGATGTCATGAACAGGTGCCCTCATGTTCTTCTGTAGGTGGGTTTTTGGGTCCCTTTAGAAAATATACTTCCTTGGCTAAATTGTATTGAATCTATAGGGCTTCCATGTTTTCTGTGTATGTAGCACAAGTCCTGTATTTAATGGTCTTGTACTGCATAGTGTAGTGACTTTAATGGTCTATTTTGGCCTCACTATCTACTCAGCCTGCCTTGGCCAAAACAGGGCCTCATATGTAACATGGCTGACACTGACTGAGCAATTACTGCACAGGAGGCCCTGTGCTCATCTCATGTAATTGTCACAAGAAACTATGATATATTTGCAACTGGTCTCATTTTACTAGTGAGAAAACAACTTGCCCAAGACCAGACTAGACAAAATACTGAGGCCAGGTGTCAGAGCCATGTTCAGTCCAAGGGCAAAGAAAAGCAGAAATGTCAAAAATGGGTAAAAAATGAGGGCCATTTCTCTTGGTTACTCTGGTTTTGTGCCAGGCTCCTCTTCGGGCACTACATCTGCAGCATTTTACTGGGACTGACAAAAACAGGATGGCAAGTGAAGTGGTGGGAATGGGGTTAGGCATGAAGATCACTGGATTCAGAGAAAGAGAAAAGGGTTAAGAAAAGACTAAATCACAGAGCTGAAAATCATAGATGGGGCAGGAAAAAAATAGAAAGCGTTACTAATGGGACTAGCATTATCCTGGTGGTATGAAGTCCTTCCTAGGCAGAGCCAACCTCAAAAGGCACAGCAGGCATCAGTACTTTTTGAGGCCCACAAGAATAGTTCAATGTTTTTAAATGAGAAGAAAAGAGTGGGCTTCAGGTGTCCCCAAGTGGTACAGCACTTGTGTAGCATGTATAAGGTCCTGAGTTTGACCTCAATGCTGCTAAAATAAAATAAGAAAAAAATGAATATAATGATAAGTTATAGTAGTGAATCCAGCCTGGATTATAGTCATCTTGCACCAACTCAGTCACAAAATATAACTTGCAGTATTTCTTATGGAGGAAGGAGCCCATAAAAGCAAAAGTGTCTCAGGCCCACAGAAGTCATAATAGCCCCACCTCAGGAATGAGAGTGTGTCCTGCCCTGGCACATGGCTGTTTCTTGGGATAGATTGGTCTGCCTGGTATCCAGAGAGCTGGGAATCACTATTCTGCTTGTTTGTACACTCCCTATCCACCCCCTAGCACTTCTTCCACCCCTCCTTAAGAAAAAGCAGCTAAGAACTAAACCGGGCTTCTCTGATCTTTGCCCTCTGTGGTATGTCTGCTGCAGAGGAAAGTGGGGCAGTGCAGAGAAGAGAGGAAGGGGAAGAAGAAGGGCAGTAGGAAGGGGAGGAGAGGAGACAATGCATAGTTAGGAATAAAGGGATTCTGCAGGTTGGATGTCTCACTTGTCAGGAGATACACTCTGAGCTGGCACACCCCCTCCTCCCCTCATCAACAGCCGCAGTCCTCCCCCTTCCCCCTTCGCAGTGATACAGGGGACTGAAACTCCCAACCTACTATGCCTATGTCCGGTACGAGTTCGTGTTCTCTAAAATCGAAGAATGAATTTTAGGAACAACAAGTTTAAGAGCAGCATATATTTACTGAAAGAAAGCAAGCTTCTGTCTGAGAGAGAGACAGAAGGAATCCTGAGTGCGTTGCCAGGGACTCTGTCTTTTCTATGGACTTTCATAGAGTAAAATCATGGGGTGAGATGGGTTCAAGGTGGGGAAACTGGAAATTCTCAAGGAAGATGGGCCCAAGGAGGGACTGAACTGTGGTTAGGCAGTAACATTAATAGTTCAGGTAAAAATGATTCAATCGGGGACAAATTGGGAATGAGTCATATAGAAAGTGGGCATTCTTAGAGAGCAGTGACTCTTCCCTAGGGGGTGGGATGGTGACTCCAGACTTACTCAGGGTGATAGAGAACCATTTAGAATATCAATCTGTATGATATGGATGCATTTGTTTGATCTCCTATCTTGAGACCTGGCCCACAGCCGGAGGTGTCTGTCTCTCCCATAGTTGCAAGGTACCCGGCTTCTGCACTGGCTCCTTTGAGGACCTATCCCTGTCTCACTAACTTAGCTGCCTATAACCCAAGGACCTAGAGTTATTGTTGGGCAGTAGTGAGAGGATAGTCAGCTCCCAAAAAATAAATACACAACACACACATACACACATGCACACACTTAACTAAACATGGCCATACATATTTATGCATGCTGGACGCTAGGAAACATTACATATATATGCACAGACTAAAACACAACGTATACACATAAGTATCTACAGAGAAAAATGATGAAAATAATTGAACATTGAAATAAGTAAAAATTGTGGCAATGTTTACTGAGTTCTCTAGACAAAAGTTTATAGAATGCAGAGGCATTTTAAAGCTCATCTAGTGTGACTTCTGCCTTTGACAAGTCAAATGAAACTAGGGAGGAAGAGGTCCGTTTAAGGTCACCCATTGTCAGTCAAAGGCACAGTTTTAATGGTGGAACTGCTGGCATCAGTGAGCAGATAAAAAAGTTTTGCTTGGGGCTGGGACTGCTGCTCCATGATAGAGTGTTTGCCTAGCATGCTCAAGGCCCTGGATTCAATTCTCACTCAGCACCTAGAGATAGAGAAGAAGGGTGGGGGAGATTTCTCAAAGACACATATATGCACGCGCGCACACACACACACACACACACACAGAGCAAATAATCAGCCTTTTTATGATCAGTTGAAGATGATGCGAAGGCCCCCTCCTTGTCCTACTCACTGACTTCCACTCGCTGTAACTTATAAATGTACACATCCGTGCTCTAAGGAAGAAATCTTCCTAAGAATGCAGGGCACCATGCAAAGGAGTCAAGTAGCTCTTGCCCAAGGCTTTGAATAAAATATATCAATCCTATTCCAAATTCATAGGCTGCTAGAGCAGAGGTAATTGAAGCATTCAGAAAGGGCTTAAATGACAGGCCTGATGGCTTCTCTCCCTGCTCTCTTGCAGGTGGCCCTTTCTTGCATAACTTGGGGAATACCAAGAGGACTTGGTTCTCTTACTCTCTCAGACTCTTACTTACTCTCTCAGACTCGCTTATTTGACTACCATTTCTTCCTGGATACTATTTTTCTAGATATTCTCCTTTAAATGTAAAAGTTGCTGAGACTCCCACAATGCTGGGCAGTGCTTTCCAGAGAGTCTAAATTCATGCTGGACATAGAGCAGACAGGGGGCATACGCTATCACCTTAGGAGTGGTTGAAGAAGCTGGGGATGATGAAGACCAAATTTGAACCCTGCTCCTCCGAACTCTCTTTTTTGACTAGACCCTGACCATAGATTCTGTCTTGGGCCTAATTAGCCGAGGTTTAGTAAGAAGCTTACTGGATCAGCTCTGTGAAAAATCCTCCATGCAGCATCTGAGCAACTTCCCCAACATTGGATATCTTACCACCTTGGCTGACTTTAGCAAAATCAAGTCAGTTTAGTCAGAATCTCCCTCCTTTCTATGAGCTTTCCTCTCAATTTGCCATCCACTGACCCTCTCCTTGCATTTTGGACGTAAGTATCTCTTTTTCCTGCTACAAAAACTATTATAAAATAGTCCCCCTAACTAAAGTCAGCCTTAGCGTACTTTAAAAAGTCTTGGGAATAATTTCTTTCTTTTAACAGAGAAGAAAAACTTCATAGTAAACAGAACCAAAAACAGTTTCTGTCAACCAAAAATGTGCCCCATTGCGTAAGGGAGTAACATGTTCCTCAGGCCAAGAAGATCCAAAAGAACAACCATGACAAAGGTATCTGACCTCCACTGGTATTCAATCACAAGAGGCAGATTTCAGGTGAGCGTGAGTTACCATCTGTTACCAGGTGATGAGTAGAAATGACCAGAAAAGAAACACACTGCATTGCAGGGTATAAAAGGAGCTTTCCTACATTTTAGAACTAGAATCTGAATATTCATTAAAGGGCTAGTGAAAGGATCATTAGCTGAGGACGTGGACTTAGGAATGGCTCATAGGCCCATAATTACTCCATATTAGTGTTAATAGCATGATAAAGATCAATGTCAGATACAAAGTAAGCAATAATTAGGGACATAATAACACACAGTTGTAACACACAGTTAAAAGAACTCCAACCTGGAAGAGAGGTGGCGTGGTATTTAGAAGATTGGAAAGGACAAAGAACAAATTTCCTGGGAAGAGTTTAGAGAGCTAGAGAGATGCAAAGATCCCTGGGCTGAAGTGTGCTTTTAAATAAGGTTTCCATATTTACTTCCAATGATGCATGAAATCATGCTAGAGGAACTGACAGTATTAAATTCTGTCTAGCACAATAGACTGTCCAAGAATGTTAAGCCATAGATAGATATGCAATCATTTGATGGACATGTTATTGAAGAAAATAACACTATGACTAATGATTCAGCACTTACTGTGCATCAAGCATTATTTTAAATACTTTGGATCAAGCCTAAAATGTTGGATCACAATGAAATGTTTCTTATTATAAATAATGGACTTTTTAATAGGTGCTCAATGAGTTCAATAGTCATATTATTTGCTAACGTATTATCATTTGGGCCAGAAACTATCTGAAAACTTTTAATCAGATTTTCCACAAATCTCATGTCTTTGGTTCAGTAGGAATTATTTATTATCTAATATAGAAATAACATATTAATAATTTCATGGATAATTTATTTTTGGATTTTGAAATATTATGGTCTTAGAAATAAAAATTTAAGGTATTCATTACTATCATTATTGGTTTCTATAATTCTTTATATCTGAGAAAGAAATGTGAACTACATGTTGATATATTTTTAATATATTGGGCTACCTAATACATATTCTTGTATTATAAACAAAATAACTTGGACCTTAGGGAAGAATCTAATTGGATATATGATTACTTTGCTTTGAAGCACTACATTTCACAAATAAAGGAGTTCTTGAGTATAGTGCTATATTTAGATGGTATGTTCTTTATATACAAAGGTGTGACATAATTTTATACTTACTAAATGTGTAATCTATACTATTTAAAAGAGAAAGGAAAAAGAAAAAAACAATGAAAAAAGGAAGGAAAAGAACTTTCAGCCAAGTGCCATTCCAGTAAGGACTAAATAAAGAGTTTTGGTTTCCACAAATTCTTGGACAAAATTGTTGATGCATGCCTTGATTATCCTCCCCTGAAGTTGTTTTCAATATCACGGGTAATGACAAAGCAACCATCTCTAATGCCTCCTCTTGCCCGCTCAAAGGGAGGACATTATATTTTCCTCCGGCTGGCAAAACTCAAGGCATCAGTGATGGAGAGATTTCCTCATGTTAGGAATAATTAGATGTATTGCAGTGTTGCAATGAATCAGAAACCACAAAATACATCTCCTACATGGATGTCAGAAAAGGTGGCCAGAAACTGGCCAACCAAATAGTATACCTATAATCTACATTGAGTATGAAGGAGCCCATTATCTTTGTGTCTTTTCAACTTGGTTTGTCAGAATTTCACTGAGGGGAGTATTCAGGCCAGGGGTACTGGCTGTAGGCAACTGACTCTCAGGAATTACCACAGAAGCCCAGATCTTCTTCCAAGTCAAGAGATCAAAAATGCTTCAGAAAGTTCTCACCTTTGCACAGCTCCGTGTGAAATGAAGGAAGAGGGCATTGAGGTAGGAATTGAGACACGAGTTCCACATAGTCTGTGACTTGCCTTCCCAGTGCCATCAATTGTAAAGCAGAATGGAACAGATTCAGGTAGGGGAAATGATTTTCACTTGCTTCTGGGAATGAAGTAATCCTTTCAGGAACATAAAACATCAGGAGCTCATGTGTAATGACATTAAAACTGCTATATTTGGCCCATTCTCCAAGTTCACCGAGGGAACACTCATGATCAGAAGTAAATACAATGATCATGCTGTTGGGGAGCTGAAGATCATTTAATGGAAACTTTTATGACTTCTACTCTTTAGACATAGTAACTGGTGGAATAAGAGTATCAACTAGGGAATCTGACCTAGGAACAAAACCTTTCATCACTCTATCACTTAACTGAGCACTCATGTGGGAACTTTGTATTTTCTAACATTTTATAAAACTAGGCATATTGATAGTGCTGGTGTGAGCCAAAGCTGAAACTCAAAGAAGTCAAAAACAGATGGGCCTTGTGTCAGCCTGTACCAGCTCTGAGCTGACCAATAAGCAGCCATTGTAGGATGCTCCCAAGCATGTTCCTTGACTAACTAGGTCCCAGGAGCACTGTGAAAGTGACCTAAACCAAATCATGACTGGTTCGAAGAAATACACTAACATAAAGGATAGACCAAACTGCATATCCATTCTAGAATGTGATTAAGACTGTGGAATAATGAAAACAACAATAATAATATAAAACACTTATGCATATTTTACAGCATTGAATGGTAAGTATGAGGTACTTACTGGTCCTCCAAAGCTGGCCAGTCTGATGGTAGTTAATGGAGGCCCTAGGGAAGAAAGGAGCTCTTCACACAGAACAATGGACCAGAGTAAAAGGTATATCTAACCGTTCTATATTTGCATCCTCACTGCCTACCCAGGGATACTTTGGGGTAAAGAACCATTGTACCAAGTCAGTCAATCAATAGGTGACAACTTAGAGAGAAAGGAACCATTCTCCAGAAGAACAGATATAAGACTCATAATGCTTTGAGGAAGCTATGGAGGGGTGGACCCTTGATCATAGGAGCAGGGTAGCTTTGGAGGTGTTATGGATTAAAAACTGGTGGTCAACTTAACACCAGCTGAATTAAATCAGCATGATGCTGAGTGTAGATGGCTCACCTGAGGGAAGTTGCCAGCATAAAATGAGATGTAGAGAGGAAGAGCATGGTGTTGTGGGTTCTCCTAAGTGTTGTTGTTTGGAGCCATTGGTTCTCTTGGAGGAGCTTGTCATGCTGGCTTCCCCCATGTGAATTGGCCATTATCACAGGAAGAGCTCAGGGACTTGTGACTGAGAATGGCTGGGTTCACTTTAGAGGAGCTTTGCGCCTTACACCGAGCATCACTTCCTGGAGTGGATGATGTGTGCTGCTTTACATCCAGGAGAAGCTTGTCACACTGGTTTCCTGCATGTACTTGTCTGTTCTCATCATTAGAGGAGCTCAGGATTTCATTATCAATGAGGATGGCTGTAGTATTTTTCAGGACAACCCTGGTCCTTATTTTGAGCATGACTTCTCAGCTCCAGTATGAAACACTCAACCTACTGGCACAGCTCCTTTTCCCTGCTGGCTTAGACATTCGAGATTCCACCACTGACCTTTGGGCCTTTCCAGAGCAGATCCATAAAACACACAGCATGAGTCCTTGTTGTGGGCTCTAGATCTGCAGTTGGATTCAAGGAAGGCATTGTCACAGGCTCTGGACTCATTCAGTGTATTTCTATGGGATCCAGGCCCTCAGCTGAATATTCTGGGTCTTTAGTGTTGTGGACAGATTTCCTGCACTTTCTTGTATTTAATTCCTGGTGACCATCATAAAATAATATTATAAATTCTGTGTCCTGTAATTGTTCTCCCTGCAATCCCTGACTACAACAGGAAGGAACCTGCAGTTACAAATAGCTACCTACTCTGGTAGCAGATATCTGATGATGGCCATGAGGCTATGAGAGGGGGATTTCAGGACAGTCACAGTGAGATATGCAGTCACTTCTTCCTCTCAAATTTTCAGAGATATCCCTTAGAGAAAGATCCTGGGCAGCCTTGTGGTAAAAGAAGGGGAGGTAGGAGACAGGGTCTTATAGCAAATTGTCTACATTCACATTTGTCATCAGATAAAGCTTGAGACAACTAATCATACCTTTCTGGTCTCCTTCTATCTTCCCAAACCACGCATATTGGTATAATCATCAGTCTTCGTTTCAAGGCAGAAACTGAGGGACAAAAAGTCTAAGTAAATGTGTTGTCCCATATTCACCAAATGAAAGGACTGGGAATAAAACATAGACTATTCTCACTTTAAAAGGCATAGGGTGGGGGCAACTCAGTAGCAAAGCACTTGCTCAGCATAGGTGAGGCCCTGAGTTCAAGCCTCCTTACCACAAAAACAAAACAAAAATAAAAATGATATTCTTTCCAAGAAGTTGAGGGTGACATCTCAGGGACCCTCCAGCTTGAGTATATATTCTAGAAAGTCATTAAGACTGTAGAATAATAGAAAAAATAGCAATAATAGAAAATACTTATGTATGCTTCATAATAGCCCTATGAGATACTTACTATTATTGATATTCCTGTTTTAAAGATGAAAATGAGTGTAGTAAACATCATTTACATTCACTAATATCCAACTCTCCTCACTTACTGGTCCCTGAAGGAGTAACTTGAATATAAGCATCACCACATGGCTGGTGGTAATCAATGAAAGACAAGTCAAAGTGACTTGTGTCACATCCAAGCCAACACGTTTAACTGCAGGCATTTAACTTGCCAGCCTTTCCCTGCTGTGGCAAATCTTAAAGCCTTGTGCTGAGATGGCTGCAGCTTCCATCAGCCTTGATCTCTGATTGATGACCTAAGGAGCACAGTCCCACAATCCTATACCAGAATTTAATTGAACTTGTGACATGCTTGAAAAATAAGCCAATGTTCTTTAAGTGCAGATTTGAAGGTTGTTTGTTATCTAAACTATCTCTGACTGAGACCCAGAAAGGTTGTACAATGTGCTGAAACCCACCTAGCTATCTAAGAGGTGGATCTGGGATATGAGTAGAGTTTTGTCAAGTTCTTGACATCTTCTCCAGTGGTATGAACCCAATAGAAGCAGTGGATATAAAAGAAGGTAGGTAGATTCCCAAGGGATAGATTCCCAGGGGATAGATTCCCAGGGGAGAGAACTGATGTAGTGTGCCAAACCAGCTGAGAACAGAGTGAGCGTTAATAAGAACTGAGGTAGTATGAATTGCAAACCAGGAAACAAGGTTCAGAGCAGCAGAAATGCCCCTGCCTAGGTTATTATAAGTCATACAAACACAGTCTAATCAGAGATGACATCGTAAAGTGCTGTCCTCTTGTAAGACATGGAGTTATTCACTTGGAATCCCAACACTCTGGAAATCGAAGAAGGATGATCATATATTCAAGTCCAACCTGTGAAAACTTACTGACTTGGCAAGATTCTGTCACAAGATTTTTAAAAGGGGGTCATGGTTTGGGTCTAGATGTTCCCCCAAAGCCTCATGTAGTCATAGGAATTTTTCAGAGGTGGTTGAATCTAGAGTGTGCAATGCTGGGGTTAAAGGTGCTGGGATGAAGGGTAGGTGATTGCTGGATCAGTCCACTGACTGGATTGGCACCACCCTAATCCCAGTAAAATAGATACGAGATAAGGGACAGAAAGAGGCTTGTCTCTTGCTTTTGTTCTTGTTGATTTTGCTATCTTCTACCACCATGAACTGTGGCCCCTCTGCCATAGCACCCTGCCTTGGAGCCAACTTATTATGCACTGAAACCTCTACAAACTGTGAGCTAAATAAACCTTTCCTCCTCTAACTTGGGCTGTTGGGTATTTTGTCTCAGCAACGAGAAAAGCAACTAAAATGGGGTTGGTGGTATTGGAGAATGTTACTCAGTTTGAAGGCCTGAGTTTGATCTCCTTTAAACAAACATTTTAAAGGTGCAGGGATGTAGTTCAGTGTGTGTGGTAGACCACTAATACATGTTTCCCTGAGAAATGAAGCCCCTTGCCTCCATCGTTACCTGACCTTTACCTCGACCCTATTGCTGAAATGTACAGAGCTGGCTATATCGAGGTAAATATTCCCATAATTATCTAAAAAAATATGATACAGTCTGGTCAAGGTGCCAGTGTGTCTCATTATAGCAAAGTGGCATACCTTCCCCAGCAGTAATGGTGCTGGATTTCCAAACATCGAGTTATTTATTGAACCACTAACTGGGGAACCTCATGCCTGGCACAAGAGGGTTTTGCTCCTCCTCTATGATCCATGCCTGCAAAAGTTATTCTTTCTGGGCACCCAATAACTACGTTTACCCTACTTTCTTAGAGGTGACACAAATACTAAAAGCTGTGATCACTCTGATTCTTGGCCCTTTGTTCCACTGAGCCCCTTGAGCTGCAAATCTCTCTCTCTGACTTTTTTCATCTGTGTACCACATTGGTGGGTGGGAGGCTAAACCTTTTTGGGGTTTTGGTAAGTATGAAGGCCTTGGGTCCCAAGCCTAGTACCACACACATACAGCTGACCTTTAGCAATGTGGTAGAAACCTGCTACGTGTTGATTCTTGTTATTTAAATATGAAGTATTTCCCCCCAAAAAACTCAAGCACTGATGGCTTAATCCCCGGTACTGCAAGGTTCAGAGGTAGGTTCTAGAGAGATAACTGGATCATGAGGGTATTAATCTCATTAATGGACTAACTATTGATAAATTTATAACCAAATGGGTCATTAAAAATGAGACCCTGTTGGAGGAAACAGGCCACGGGGGTCATGAAGCAGATGTCTTGTCCTCAACCCCTTCCTTCCATCTTGGCTGTCTTGCTCTCCCTGTGCTTCCAGGCTGCCATGTGGTGAATAGGCTTTCCTCTGCCACACTCTGCTGCCCATGATGCTTCTGCATCACTGCAGTAGAACCAACTGGTTAAAAGAAATGTTGCCAACTAGTCACAAACTAGAACTTTTGAAACTGAGCCAACACAAATCTTTTCTCTTATAAGTTGATTTTCTTAAATACTGTGTTACAGCAATGGAAAGCTGACCAATGAATCACCTCTCTGTCTTTCCACTGCCGTGTGACCCAATGATGAACCCAAGATAAGGTTCCCTCCAGGGCATATGTGGTCACTTCAGAGATAGCTCCCACAGCATGATTTACACAGAGATAGGGAAAAGCAGCCTTTCCCCATAAGACTAAGATAAAAAATGACTTGCTCTCTTCTGTCTTTTGTCCCTGTAGTCATGTAGTTTCCAAAGGCTCTGGCTCTCAGCTAATACTGAAGATGAGCGCTGCTGGACATAGAAACGCAAAAAAAAAAAACAAAACCTTTGGATGGATATAAAGTGTCAAAGGACAAAATTACAACAACTTAGTTTAATGGTCTAAATTGGCTTTATTTTCAATTTTGAAATGAAGCAATACATCATTCCATAAGAAAGAATGTGTTCTGATGGTCTGAGCAAAGAACATTGTTTTTATAGGCAGAGAAGGGCCTGAAAAAAAACAGAAACAAAAAGCAAATGGCAGATTTATCATTTCAAAGTTACTTTCCTTGAAAGCTGAAAGAAAGAATAATAGAGAAATAACTGACCAGTTAACATCAGGTTATTCTTTATGTGTGTGTGGGAGGGGTGGTTTAAGATTGAACACTCCTGCATTGCACAAGTGTTCTACCACTGTGCTACATCCTTAACCCGTTTATAAGTCTTACTTTAAGACAGGATCTTGCTAAGTTACCAGGATCAGCCTGGCCTCCTACTATCATTCTCCTGTCCCAGTTTCCCCAAATAGCTGAGATGACAGGTATGTGCTACCACTCCTGGCCTTCAGGTTACTTCTTTTGTGGAAGAATTGAAGTAGAGGACTCAGGGATTTAGCTCAGTGGTGTCAGTGCCTGCTTGGCAAATGTGAAGTCATGAGTTTGATCCCTGGCACCAAAAAAAAAAAAAGAAAAAAAATTGAAGTGGACGGATCCATTATCATACCCTTCAAAACCTCTCTCTGATTCCTAGGAAATTTAGATGAACAGCTTAGTTATTCCTTGGTGACTGGAATTTTAGCATGAGCAACTTCATGTTGATTTTTAACCTGATCTGCACAGGATTTCAGCCCAAAACAATATCTCCTATAATCTTTATTTAACAGAGAGGAAATGACAAGATGGATATCAGAAATCATAAAGCTCCAGCCCAATAGAGTAGCACATGTTATCACCCCAACACTCAGGGAGGTTGAGGCAGGAAAAACACAACTTCAAGCCCAATTTAAACAACTTAGTTTACAACCTTAGTGTTTCAGAAAGAATAGGGGATGTAGTTTGGTGCTGGGTTCAATCCCTAGAACTGGAAAACAAAGGACGAGAGTGAGAGAGGAAGAGATAGACTTACAGAAACAGATACAGAAAAACCATATTAGATACCTTATTTTAATGTAAAACCATTCTTGTTCCTTCTTAGGGAGAGAATGTGACATCAGCACTGCTCACATGATCATAATCACCATTTCATGTCTATAATGCTCTTGCCACTCAAAAAACTGCTCCATGTATTCTCTTGCTGGTCCCTCCTAATAATTTGGTGATGTTAGCCAGCTGGACAGTGAAACAAAAAGCAAGGAGGGTCAGGGCCTACCTCACAGCTGGTTACTAACAGAGCCACTTCCATGGCAGTGTTTACACCTGGTGCTTTGATCCCATGCCCTCACCTCTTAGCCTAGCAGTCACTGTTTTCTTGACCCTCAGAAGACTCAGGAGAGAATACATGGTAAGCAAAATTTCATACTGGTAACAATTGCTGCTGGTTCCCGTCATTCTTCTGTTCAGAAAAAAATTCACTTTTTTTGTGGTGGTGGAGATTCCACTGGGAGATTCATGTATGCTAAGCAAGCACTCTACCACTGAGTCACCTGCCCAGAAGCACTATTTCACTTCTAAATAAGGGCTACAGTCCCTTGGGCAACATGGCAGTGTCACTCTACAGGGAGGCAGGTAGCCAGTCCTCTGCACAGACCGTGGCACTACACTGTCCCGTCATCCACCTGTTCATCTGCAGTTCTGCTGCCTGAAGCTAAGGTGTCATTGAGTCTGCTTGCCAGGAGGGGAAAAATGCAAGGAAAAACTGGCAGGAAGCTTCTGCAAACACACAACTGGCCAGCCTGAGGGCCTTCATGAACAAAGCCTCAGGCAAAAACCAATCCTGTTCTTTGATCCTTTAAAAAAACACAACCAAGGCCTTCTGAGTGCCCTGCAGACACAGAAAAGTTGCTGATGTTTGGTTGAAACCTAGCTTCTTTCCTTCACTGCCTTCACAGGTATCTTGTCATATTTCCTGAGCTGCTTCTGCCCTTGCTATGCTCACCACAGCCAGGGAGATCTCAAATCCCCGGGCGTTCAGAAGGTTACTCTAGGAGTCTGCTGGGAACAGCTCATTTGCAAACATGGGAACAGTTAGTCCAGTGGCATCGCAACCCCATTCAGATAATCAAACTGGGCATAGGGCCTTTCAGAGCAGGATACAGGGTGCCTGTCACCCTCTCTTCTCATGGCCTTCACCTCCAGTGAGTTTTTCAGTATTTTCCAGCCAAGAGAATCCCTTTCTTGAGCTTCCCTTAGGGGAGCACTTATTTGCTTGCCTAGATACTTGGCATGGTGGAGGTGCCTTACCTCAGGGCTTGGCTTTATCTGACTGCACTTATTCCCTGTTTCACAAGGGGAAAGGATCTGAGACCGAGGCACAAGGCATATGAAATCAACACCTCATAAATACACCTAGCTGGGCATAGTCTGGAGAACTTAGCAAGACCCTGTCTTAAAATAAGAATAAATAAAATAGTAGGATGAGTATGTAGCTCAGTTCAAAGTCCCTGAGTTCAGTTATTCAATTAAAAAATGACTCAAACCAAGCATGGTGGTGCATGCCTGTAATCCCAGCACTGAGGAGGCTGAGGCAACAGGATTGCCATGCATTCGAGGCCAGCCTGGATGATACAGTGAGTTCAAGTCCAGACTGAACTACAAAGCAAGACCCTGTCTCAAAAAAAATCAGTTTATTGTATACTTTGTCAATTTGTTTTCTGGAATTTCATTTCTAAATTCACTGAACCCCTTCACACACAACCACATGTGACTGCCAGTGGGAAAATCAGTGACTGCTTCTACATTGCTGCATGCAAATAGCAGGCCAGTTCAACCAGGCCAGGTCAGATTATTCCCTCTTATTCTTTCACAGATATATGCTTAGCTTATATCTCACTTTTTTGCATTTTAAACAGATACACACTCAAATCTTTTCACTTGTTCCCTGCTACCGTTTAAAAAGCAAACAAAAACAGCACAAACAAAATGTGAAATGACATTTGTCATTCAGTTTCAAAGATCAAAGGATGAAGACTGGTGACTGTGAACTGCCAGGGTGATGGCTTTCAAAAAATAACCACTCCTCATTTCTTGCTGTCACCTAGGAATTTAGATACAGTGACATCAGATCTTAGGCTACTTTTTAGAAACTAGAAATTCAGATTTTTATGTTAAATCTCCCTATTTTTAAATCTTGATCAATAATTGGATTTAAAAAGCTGGTGCTCAGCGCTCCCACCAGAGCTGGTCCAACTCTGGGTCGAGGTGCTCCCACCGGAGTCAGCCTGATTCCAAGTCGCACTGAAGTCGGGGGTTGGTGAGCCTGAGACCTTGGCAGAAGGATGTATCGCAACAGAGAATGGAGCCAGCATGGAGATCTGCACTGATCCTTGGTGAGTGCTTGGAATTTGGTCCTCCCATGGGAGGGGGAGACCGGCTGGGTGACATCTTGGAATGGGGCAGGATGGGCCTGAACTCGCAATTATAGTGGCTTCAGTTGGCTGCTCCTGGTGAGGAGCAGATTGGTGGAAATGGCTTAGACTGAGTCCCACCCCTGAGCAGGATGCAATAGCTAGAGAGCAACTCGCTCCTGAAGTTGTCCTGAACCAGTTAGCCCATGCAGCACACACTAACATGAAGACCCCTGGTGATGGACTGGTTCGAAGGGGAGGAGCCAGCCTACACCCCCACCCCCTGTTTGTACATTAGTGTTCAACAGCAAACTGGAGAGGGCATCAATCCCTAGGCAGCCTGTGTCAGAGTAACCATAACCAATAGAGAAAGGGCCTAGGAATTCCACTATAAATCTGTCTGAAAACAACCAGAAACACGACAAAAGAAAGAAACAAGAACAAGTCTCCAGCCACCAACCCAGGGAATATTGGCACAGGAGCGGTAAACACAGAAGAGATCAAGGGCAGCAAACATGCAATATGGGAAACGGCATCAGCTGACATAAAGAAATATCTCTGTGACATTATAGAACTCAAAACAGAAATACTAATACAAGTGTCATGGTTTATGTCAGTGGCCCCCAGGCCTCATGTGCATTTGTGATTGGTTCATTGTCTAGCGCTTGGGTTGGTGGTGTCAGTGCTACACCCTCCTAGGGGGTGGAGCCAGGATGTGATGTAATGGCAGGCAGAAGGCATGTCTCTCTCTCTCTCTCTTGCCGGTTTCCGCCTTGCTGTTTGCAGCTGCCATGAACTGTGGCTCTGCCATGCCACCCTGCCTTGGAGCCAACTGAGTAGGGACTGAAACCTCCAAAAACTGTAAGAAATAAACCTTTCCTTTCCCAACTTTGGGCATCAGGTATTTTGTCTCAGTGACTAGTGAAAAGTAACTAAGACAGATTTTGGTACTGAAGAGTAGGGTCATTGCTGTGACTATACCTGACCATGTTTTTTGAGAGGCTTTGGAAATGGCTTGTGACATGTCGCCTGGATGCACAGAGCTGGAGCAACTTAGGCTGCTCTGTACAGGAGGTTCTGGTCAGAATTCAGGAGACCAGAAGGCTGATAGAAAACCTAATGGTAAAGACCAGGCTTGGGAGGTTTCTGTTGGGAAGAAGGACTGCATTGGTTGTTGGACTCCCTATGATGTGTGTTATGGCTTGGCAGAAAGTTTGTCTGCATTTTGCTTATGCCCAGAGACTTTGCCTGAGACTGAGATTAAGGGTAATGGACTAATTAATCTGGCAAAGGAAATTTCAAGGCAGTCAAATGTTGAGGCTGTCGCATGGCTATTATTGGGAGCTTTTAGCCAGATCTATGTTGCAAATCAAGAGCAAAGAGCCCAACAGGATAATTTAAAACACTGTGAGTTTAGACAGAAGGAAAACTCCAGTAAAGCTGTGGATTGTAAAGATAGTGCTGA
>PVJX010008673.1:0-64309 GCA_004027295.1 Dolichotis patagonum
CTGTATATTATATATAATTATATATAGTATGTAGTTACATATTAAATATGTAAGTATATATTATATATAGTTATATATAGTATGTTATATATACTATATATTATATAATGTATAATACTATGTATTATGTATGTAACTATATATAGTATATCAAGATATATAGTTAAATACCAATTGGAATATACTTAATTGTTGATCTACAAATTTTAAAAAGTTAGCTATTTATTATGTACTTTTCTTATTAATGAAAGTATGTTAATTGCGTTGTCAGTCTCATCATTATTTTACTTTCTGAGGTTAGGAAAAATAGAATTAAATTTGGATTCTTTTTTCCCAAGGCTATCCATTATGAATCGATACATGATCTCACTTCCTTTTTAGCTTACGGAAAAGTCAACTAATAATAATGATTCAGTGACAGTGTACATTTCTATGAGTTCACAGTGTCCTTCTCATCTTGGTCAGTCATGGTGTCATTTTTAAGTTGCATTTTTATTATTGATTTGTAAAAAACTGTGTATATATTAAAAGAGCAATTGGAGATTATGACCACCACCTTAAAGATTCAGCAATAAATACTAAATAAGTAAACTCCTTGGAGAATCACCACCCCCAAATCAGAACATAACTGCAAAACCTGAATACCTGTGCAATCTGCTAGAGTGACTGAATTTTACCAAAACTGTTTGATAGTTATATTCCAGGTCATCTGATCTCAATAATGAAATACAGTGAACATTTTTGTTTTAATCGGTACCAGGGATTGAACTCACGACCACTTGCTTGAAAGGTAGGTGCTTATGCTGTTGAGCTAAATCCCCAACCCCTTACAGTGAACATTTATACAAGAAATACTCAATCTTTCTAAACTAGAATTCAATCTGACAGTTATTAAAAATAATATATAACATGCATTCTTTCATTAGTGTTATTGATCATTTTTTCACACTTTTTGCCTGATCAATCCCCTTAGCAGTTAATTAGGATCATTAGTCTCCAACATACTAAACACAGACCTATCTTATTTTCTCTACTGTTTTTGTGTCACTCACTTTTCATTCTCTTCTTCATACTTATTTTGGATTTAACTTATTTAACATTTATTGTTTTAATGTAAAAACTAAATTCATTAATTTGATGCATTAATTTGTCATTAACAGATACTATTTATGTTAATTTTATGCATATTTTATTTTAGGTGATTTAACAGTTTTATATTTTTAATGTATATTGCACTTTGTCTAGTAATGACTTTTTTTTTTAGTTTGTCTTACTTGGGACATAAGCAAGACTTTTGGATTTCTCAGACTATTATTGAAAGATAGACGTTACTGCCAAAATGTCTCTTTCTTTCCCTTCTACAGTCATAGACGACAGAAACAGCACTTTCCTACCAGTGACTGAGGCATTCTTCATTTTGGTTCAGTTATTTTTCTCCTTCTCCCTACTAATCAGGTTAGATAACATGTGTTTATGAATCTTTCATTTTACTCATGCTTTCTAGCTCTCCTGGTTTTGTTCATCTCTCAAGAAATTTCACCAGGCTCTTCTTAGTGTGATTTTATAATGAGCTTTTATAATTTTCTAAGGGAGTTTATCTGAAAAAAAAAAAAACTATACCATCATAAAGGAATCACAAATGTTTGTATGACCTCTGCTCTGTGTTTCTATCTCTGTCTATCTCTGCTCACTCTTTCTAGTCCTCTCTTTCTCTCTCTGTGTGTCTTCTTTGCACTCATTGAAATAGATAACTCTTTGATGACCAAGCAGGAATGCTTCAAGTAAAAACATAATTTGGAGCAAACTAAAATCAAATGTGTATACTTAGGCATAAAAATGGAGTGCTGCCAAGGGAGTGAATTTAGGGGCAAGGGAATTGGGTAGTTATGGTGACTACACCATGTTCTGCCCAAATAATTCTCCACCAGCTTAATTTTCCAAACATACACATTTCCAAATTACTTTCTGTTTCAAAAGACGAATTATTTTCCATTTGTGACTGTTACATGGTGGACCTTTAGATACACTGGAATGTTACATGAACTTGACTATGACATTTCATGGCATTTATATACGAAGTTTAGTTACCTATCCTTACTTCATCCATAATATGTGCTTGCTGTGGGGAACGAATAAAAAAATATGCAAAAACATCTGTAATAGTGTTGTCATTAAAATTAGTCAGATTTGTGTTCCACGATCTCTACAATTCTCTGAGAGTTTGACCTTTGGAATATCATTTAAGCTTTCCAAATCTAAAGTTCCTGGTCTCGAACACAGTAAGTTACCCATTCTCATCTTATCAAATATCTGATGATTAAAATATTCCCAGCCAACTACTTGATAAAACAAGAGGTGCATAGTAAAAAATCGATTATTATTGTTGGTACTTTTTTTGTTGTTTGTCATATCATTTTCATATTTAATGTTTACTTTTTCCACTTGGCAAGTGGAAAATCCAAGAACCCTTTTTCCTGGATTTGCACATAGCAGAGTTCTGTGGACTTTTGTAAAGCTCTCTCTCAGGACTTCCCTAAACCAGGAACCATCTCTAAATGAACACTTCTAATGAGATTATAAAATGTCATACAAATTTATATTTCTTCTGCTGTTGTTCATGTTTGACATATTTCCTAGAAGTGAGACTTCTTTCCTTTCCTTTCTTTCTCCCAAATCTACTTCTCTCGGTCCTCCTATGATTTAGAAAGTTCTTGATCCATGCTGTACTTAAGTTCACAGCAAAGTTGTAGAGAACATGGAATGTACTGGATGTATATTTGAGAGACACTCTTATTGCCATATGTAAAATAAAAGAATAAGAATTTATTTTATTATGTTTCCAAAGGAAATACAGCAAGAAATACACCATCTCTTAAAAAATTCAGTATATATTCTTGCTATCAATGTTCACGTGGACAATATGAATACCTGCTATTTTTCACTCAAAGGGTGGTCACTGTTTACAGTGTGAAAATTACATGACTAATTTCTTTGTTTTTAAAGAGAAATAGAAATAACAACTTTTTTTGGTCTTGTAGGGCTGCAGACTTCCCCTTGTAGCAGCTCAATTGAGACAGATGTTCTGTGTGCTGCAATTATATTGCTTATGTAATTGTGATAATTTCCCACTTCTGATTTGTCAGTTTTGGGGATTTAAAAGTCATTTGATGACTGGTTATAAATTACAGATGTTTTTCTTATGTTAAGTAATTTGTGCAGGGAAAGTGGAAGGATTTTAATGAGTTATTTAATTCTCTTGGTCTGCATATTTTCATTTCTTGTTCAACTAAACAGGTGTGACAATTTATAGAATTCCACATGGAGCCATGTCTCTAATTATTCCATCTTGGGACTTTGAAATATGTTTTTTTGGAGAAATGTCATAAACTTATTTTTTAGATACTTGAACAGTTCTCAACATATGGTTTCAATTTTTATTTAGTGTAGAAACTTCAAAATTAGGAGTCTAGAAAGTTAAACTTACAAAGAACTTTATATTTATTCTACAGAAACTTTGTTATTCTATTTTGCTTCTTGATAACATATTATATATAACCTGACTACAAGACTATCATGCAAACTTACTAATGCATAATACTCCTTTCAATATGTGTTATCATGATCGATTTCCTTAACATGCTAATTCAATTACAGTGATCAGAAATGCCTGTTTTGTTTTGTTTGGTTTGGTTTCATTTTGTTTTGTTTCATTTCATTCTGTTTTGTTTTTTTACAGCCCACTTCATCATGTGCTGGCTTATTCTAGCGTCTCAATTTGGTATATAGTTTCAGGAACAGGTTTACAGATCACCCGTGCTGGATAAGTATTTCCCAGTTCAAGAAAAGTAATTACAAATGATAAATAAATTTAAACCCAAATTAGGTCAAAATTCAGTGGAATTTTTCATCATGCTTAAAAGTAACTTTAATAATTATGTGATAGATAAATTTAAATGCATAGATCAGTTGAGTGAGTGTGGAGGAAGTAATTTTTGTCTTTTATGCATTAGATTGTATTCTATTAGTTTCTCTATGCATCTTTAGCAGAACAACTTTGATAATAAGATATACTTGATCTTAGATGTTTTACGGAGCATCTTTCAGACTTTGTTCTATTTTATGACACAAATAGCTTCCATTATGGCAGAAGAACCTTCCATTTGGTTTTACAGCTCAGATTCACCTTAGGGTCAGGTTATCTGCCACTGGAATCTCTAATCCTGACAAGATTGTGTGAGGGCAAGAAATTGGTTTTTTAGCAATCCTGGTATTTTCTTTAGGGAACATTTGAACTCCTTGTTCCTAACGGACATTATATTTGAATCATATATCATATGATCATTTGATATGATGAGAACTAAACAATAAACCTGACTCTTAGCTCACTAAATGCATGCAATTACTTCAATAAAATTCGATAATTATTTATTGTTTTCTAAGTTAGGCCACATCACTTTGGAAATGATAAATGAAAGAATTGTGCACATGTATATGTGTCTGTGTGTGTATCTGTGTAAAAAGGCAAAAATGAATAAAAATAATACATACTATGACAAGTGACATATGTCAACCAACTGTTCATTTCAGAGATAAAAATACATCATTGTCATTTATTTCAGAAATAAAAAATAATTTGTCAAAAAACAAAAAAAAATTGTGATCATCTCCCAGATGTCAATTTTATTTTATTTATTTTTTAATTAATTAATTATTTTTTGGGGGGTACCTGGATCAAACTCATGACCTTGGGTTTGCCAGGCAGGTGTCTATGCCACTGAGCTAAATCCCCTGCTCTGGATGTCAATTACCTTCTTAGCATTTTTTAGGATTTCTTTAAAGAAAATTTTCAACTACCAATCATCAACAAAATGTAAACTTACTTCCAAATAAATGTTTTCTCTTTGAAAAAGATTTTTTTTTTTTGGTGTCGGGGATCGAACTCATGACTTTGCGCTTGCCAGGCAGGTGCTTATGCCACTGAGCTAAATCCCCAGTATTTTATTTTTTAAATTTATTTTTATTAGTACTTAAATATTTTATATTAATGGGATAATGTGGAGTTGTATGTATATATTTCATAGAGCTTAAATCTGGTGAAACGTAACTATCACCTCAAATGCACATCATTTATTTGTGGTAAAAGCTTGAAAATCCCTACAGTTTTTTAGATGTAGTGTATCTTTGCTATCTCCGATAACCCTGCTGGACCACACACCCAGGCTTTGCGCTTCTAGCCCGGAAACAGCTCTCCTTGATCAACTCCCGGGCCTGCCCTCACCAGCTTCTGCTGAGCACGCCGCAGCTCTCAGATTCTGCGGGATCCTTTTCTATATTCAGTCCCTGAGTGACACCGTGAAGCACTTGACTCTCGGCATCTGGTTTACTAACTCCTTATACTATTTCCTAGCTCCACCTGGGCTGTGGTGAATGGCGGGACTTGATTTGTTTACTACGACTGATTACTGTACCATATTTGTATTTACACATTTTCTCTATCCACATGCCAACCTGTGGATATGGAAGTTGTTTCCATTACTTGACTTTTCTAAATAGTTCTGTAGTAAACATGGGAGTGTAGATCATATGGTAGTAGTACTTTCAGTTTCTTGAGAAATCTCTCTACAGTTTCCCATGCCTTCGATAAATTACAGTAACACAATTTATGTCCAAGAATTTCTTTTTCTCCATATCCTCCTTACCAGCTCTTTTTCTCTATTGTCTTTTTTGATAACAGTTACTCCTAGTGGGATGAAATAATATCTCGCTGTGGTTTTGATTCACATTTAATTGAGAATTAATGCCATTGAACATAGTTTCTTATGCCTGGTGGTCATTTGTATGTCCTCTTTTGCAAAATGTGTATAAAGGTTTAATGCTGATTTTGGAGTTATTTATTCATTTGATACTTATTTTTTTGATTTTCTTTACATATCCTCGTTCTCAACCTTCTTCACATGTATAGCATACACATATTTTAATGGTGTAACTTGTCTGTTCTCTCTTCTTTCCTTTGTGTACAGAAGGTTTTTAGCTTGATGCTATTATACTTGTCAACTTTTGCTTGTTTCTGTGCTTTTTGGGTCTTCTCCAATTTTCTTTGAACATTACAATATGTTGACACAATAGCTTTATAACATTACTACAGTTTTGTAGTGTATTTTGAAGACAGATGATATATAGGCTCCTGCTTTGTGCTT
The DNA here is from genome assembly GCA_004027295.1 of Dolichotis patagonum. Taxonomy (NCBI): domain Eukaryota; kingdom Metazoa; phylum Chordata; class Mammalia; order Rodentia; family Caviidae; genus Dolichotis; species Dolichotis patagonum. The sequence goes on from PVJX010008673.1 coordinate 6,198, forward strand.
TTATTTTTCAAAATGGCATAGGCTATATGTGTTTTTGTGGTAATATTCATTTTAAGATGTTTTTCTTTAGTTTTTTGAACAAAAACATTGGTATTATAGTGGGATTTTATTAAATTTGTAGATTGCTTTTTTTAGTATGAATATTTTAACAATACCTAAGCCCCTAATCCATAAACAATATATATTCCTTTTTTTTGTGTGTTTGTCTCCTTAAATTTCTTTCATCATTTTGTAGTTTTGATTTAGAGATCTTTTGCCTATTTGATTACATTTATTTCTAGATGGTCTTTATTTCTTATCTCTAGATTTATTATTATAAACAAGCTTGGCTTCTTAATTTCTACTTCAGATAATTTGCAATACTCCTGCTTTTTGTGTGCCAAATATGTACCCTGTAATTTTATCAGACTCATTTACTATTTCCAAGAATTTCCATGGAAGTTTTGTGGGATTTTCCACATATGTATGAGGGGAATGCTTAAGATCAAATCCAAAAGAATGAAAGTTCATCTTCATTTATCATTCCATTTCGGAAATTATTTCCTCCTATTTCCTTCTAGCAATGCATTTAATTAGAGTGGTGAAAGTTGGGATCCTTGTCTTATTCCAGGTCATAGCAAGTTTTAAACTATTTCCCATGCAGCATATGTTAACTGTTGTCTTATCATTTATTGTGTTGAAACATGTTCTTTATATGCCTAATTTATTCTACCATTTTTATCATGAAATGATGCTAAATTTTACCTAGTACCTGTTCGCTGTCTCCTGAGATTACTTCGGCAATTATTCTATTGATGCAGGCTGTCTCATTTATTGATCAATATGTGGTTAAACTATATTTCTGTATCCTTGGCTTGAATTCCACTTGATCATGGTCAACAATCTTTTAAGTGTGCTTTTGGGGGTATTTTTGCTTATATTTTCTTGAGGTCTTTTGCATTCATATTCATTAATGATACTCACCTAAATTTTTCTTTCTGGTTGTGCCTCATGTAGATTTGTCACTGGAATGATGTAAGCCTTACAGAATGTGTTTGGAAGTGTTTTTTGACTTTTATTTTTGTGAGGAACTTAAGGGCAGCTTGCTATTAATTCTTTAAATGTCTAAAAATAAAATTTACTAAAGATTTCTGGTCCTAGACTTTATTTGGTGAATGAGTGATAACAATTGATCATATTTATTGTTGTTGAAATGCTCAACTTTTCAATTTCTTCATGAATAAATATTTGTAAGGTGCATATGTCAAATATTTTGTTCATTTATCTTGGTTATCAACTTTGGTGGCATAGAATTGTTCACAGTTACCTTTAATGACCTTCCATATTATTGAAGTCTGAGGTGCAATATCTCCATTTCATCTCTGATCTTTTTTATTTGGGTTGTCTGTCTTTTTCTTAAATAGTCTTGCTAAGTGTCTATTTTGTTGATATGTTCAAAGAAGCAACTCTGTTTTACTGACATTTTGCATTTTTAAGATTTTTTAAAATTTCTTCTCTTTTTTACTATTTCTTTTATTTTACCAAATTGGTGTGTTTCTTTGATTTTACCAGCTTGGTGTGTTCTTTCTTTTATAATTCCAAGAGATGCAGCAATAGGTAGTATATTTAAAAGCCTTTGATTCTTTTGGTGTAGGCATTGACTACTGTATATTTCTATCTTAACAGTACTTTTTCTTTAACTCAAATGTTTTAGAAGGTTGTGTCTCCATTTTCATTTGTTTCAAGAACTTTTAAAATTTCCTTCTAGATATTTTCTTTCTTTAATTATTCAAAACTAAATGTTTCATTTCCATGTATTTGTATAGATTTGAAAGTTTTCTTTCTTTTCTTTTTTCTTCATTCATTCTTTGTGGTACTATTTAATCTTTCTCTGGGGCTCAAATCCAGGGTGTTATGCACATTATCAAAGAAGTCCACCACTGAGATACATGTCCAGTCTTGACTTGTGCTTTAATTGTACTGTAGTGTGGAAAGATACTGAATATAATTTTATTTGCTTTTAATTTTTTTCATATTCATTTTGATGTTCACAAAATTTTGTTATATGCTATTATACATAAGTTCATTCTATAATCTTGAGCTTTCAGTGGTGTACCTTAGAATTATGCAGTATATTTAATGCATAAAATATATATTCTACTGGGTATACTTTAGGATGGTCAATGGCAGAAAAATTGAGTATCACTATAATGGTTCACTTTGAAAGAGTTATAAACTTTTACCTGACATCCTAGTGTTTTGATTTTGTGATGGAGAACTCTTTTGTGTTACCTAATATGCATCGCGTGGTTAGGTGAACTGTTTTTGACTTATAGATAGCTATTTCTTCCAAAACATACACTGCAAATTACTTTTTAATATTACTTTAAGTTTTGATAAAATACTTTAGTCTGAAATAGCTCACATTTATTAGCAGCTTAAACATCTGGATTATTTGGTACATATTTTCAAGTGTGTATTTTTACTTTGTGCCTTTGGTCTATGTGCTTTTTATTCTCAGCCATTAGGTAAGTCTTCTTTTTGCTTTCTGTGTTCACAGAAGCTTTTGTTTCTCTTAATTTTTCTTCTTTACATCTCACTTCATAGATAGAAGTTTCATAACCTCTATCTCTTATGACCTAGGACCTGTAACTATTTCTTAGAGATTTTACTATTAATATATTACTGGTAGTAAATTTACCCTAAACTTAGTATTACCTTAAAAGCCCTTGAGACACTTATATTTTCTTGTGAACCAGCAACCTTTATTTAATTTTGCCTTGATCATGTCATGGAATTTCTAAAAGTCTAGGTGCTAGAAGCATGTGGAGATTACTTATTCCAAGGGATGATAACAGATGATAATTGTTTGCTGAGAACTTAAGCATCTACCAGTGGTATTTGTTTCCTGGTAACATGGTATCAAGCCAAACAAGATTTTGGGAAGAGTGAAGGAAGAAGAGGATGTTTCTACTTGTATAACACTCAGAATAATCATGCAGTCTCTTTTTAAGTACTATTTGGTGATGTGTGTTTGGAAGGCTTTGGAAGAGTAGGTACTGTTAGAAATAATTTTTGCAGCTATTTTTGATGATTTATCAAAATATCCATTCTTTTTTCTCTTTTATATAGTAAAAGTAAATCTCAGACTTCTTGTTCTTTTGTGGGTTCCTCTAATAAAATCTGTACACTCTACCAAACTATATGCACAGCAGATCATTATAATTTTCTCTTTTACTTAAGCCATATTATGAAAAATTCCGTCCACCAGGCCACATGGTGCTTTGTAGTGTATTTGCCAGTTTTATCACTGCTGTCTAATTTCCTGTCATTCATTTGCAGTAACTGTTGGAGATACTTCATAAACTTTCTAACATAAACTCCCCACCACCACGTAAAAATCTTACTTCAAATCATTTGATGTCTTTACCCCCAAATGTTATGACTTGAACCTAGATGTCCCCCCGAAGTCCAATGCACTCATAGGTAGAGTTTTTGGAGATAGCTGGACCGATGGTGTGTGTTACTGGGATTAAGGATATGTGGTGCAAAGGTAACCCCTGGATTGGAATTAGCATAGTGCTTGGGGTGAATAACAGAAAATTTGGGTGTGGGTGGTACCAATCAGTAGGCTGATAACTTGGAAGGAATCTAAAAGGAGGATGGGAAGCTGCCTTGCTGCCTCTGCCTGCTATGACATGAGCTGTTTCTCCTCTGTGACAGCCCTCTGCCACGCCACCCTGCCATGGAGCCAGCCAGCCATGGACTGAAACCTCTACAACTGAGCTGCACAAACCTTTCTTCCTTTGTCTTGTGGTTGTTGGGTATTTTGACTCAGAAACAAGAAAAGTAACAAAGACACCAAGGAATTTCAAATTCATCTTGCTAGAGCAATTCACATCCACCAAGATGCCAAGGACGTCATCCTGGAGGTCTGAGTGCTGGAATCTCATTAAAAATTAATTGAATATTATTAATTTTCTCATTTTCTAATTATTCCTCAGCTGTTTTTTGAAACCAAAGTGCTACCACTAAATGTTTTGTCTCTCCTGAGGAGAAAATTTATTTGGATAGGATTTTCTTTTTTACTTCTAGGGCTTGAACAAGCCATCATTCCTGATAAATGTCGTGTATGGGGGGTAGTTGAATACAAACATGACATTATCTTGAAGATTAATTAGAATTTGTTTGCAAATGAAAATATAGTTCTTAATTTCTAGATGTCACCAAATTGATGACTGGCTTCATTTCATATATTTTATTCTCCTGTGGATAATCAAAGCCCAACTTTATCAGTTCCATGAAACCTTCTGACACACTTGGATTAGTTGTATTATGTGTTTTGAGAACATGGACATGGACAATGATGAGGGATAGCTCAACGTTTTGTCAAGTTTAAAGAATGCTTCATCATTATCATTCTAGACATTTAAACAAAAATTTATTTTTCTAGTGGTTTTTCCCCAAAATACTATTTTTCTAATTCATTCTATTATTTCTTCGATTTTTCTCATCCAGTGTCCATAGCAGAGATAAAATTTATCTCTGCAGAATGGTCATATCAAGTGTCATCAGTGTCTACTTTCATCTATTATTTATAAATTTACTTTTAATGTATCTTAATTCACCCCATTTTTTTAGTTTAAATTACTTTTATATGTCCATTTGTAGTAATAATATTCTATCCTGAATTACAGCCCTTCCCATAGTCAATAGCATGATTGAATTTATTATATGATGCATATTTTAATTTTTAAAAGAAATGAATTTAATTCACTTTCATGACTTAATGGAAGTAGACTGCTTATGGACTTCATTTGAATAAATATATGCCTAAATATCTAAGGAATTTGGACCCAGGGAAACTTATTTTATTTTTAGACACAGCAGAAAATACACTGAATAAGAAAGCATCAATAGAAAAGTTACAAAGATAAGAAATAATTTTACCTGTTTCTGAAATGAAAGATAAAGTTTATAAGAAATAAACTTGGAATTAAGTAGGAAAAATAATAACTGTTATGTGAAAATATCTATATAAATATTAGTTGAAGTGATGGAGTGATTGGTATCAATTAAATGATTAGTTTAATGTCTGACTTTCCCCATTTGTACTGCAGCCCATATGTAGATTTTCTGGTACCTAAGTGATATCTTCTCTGTTTTTCTCTTGTACTAGAAATCGAACTCAAGACCTTATGCTTGTCAGGCAGGCACTTATGCTGCTGAGCTGTATCTCCGGCCCTTTATTCTGCGTTATTGAGACAAGATTCCACTACGCACTTCATGCTCACCCTGAACTCATCATGTAGCCCAAGCTGGTCTCAAACTCACAGTAATCCTTCTGCCTCAGCCTCCCAAGGGCTGGGATTATGGCATGCATCACCATGCTCAGCTAAAGTCATATTCTTGTGTGACTTATCTAATTTACCTTTCCATTTTTATGCTACAGAGCTGAGATCTAGTGAATTTCAAATTATTTGTTAGTCATTAGCAGTGGAGTTCAGAAAGTTCAAGGCATATTGTTCAAAAGTTCATCAAATATGTACAGTCCTTATTTAACACATTTTAAGTCAAAATTTGACAAATATTTTTAGACTTATATATATAAATATTTATATTTCTGCAATTTTAATGTAAGTACTTGTTCTTTGCAGATATAAAAAAATGTAACTTGCAAAACATTTGTAAAATGCTTTGCTTTTACATTATCAAAATACACTGGCTTTGAAGAGAAGATATAGATTTGCCAAATATTTATATATCCTTTCATTGTTATGTTCATTAGATCTTGATGGTATTAAAATTTGGAAAAATAAATAGTAATATACATAGTTATTTTTAAAAGTTCCATATTCATTCATACTTTTTGTAAATCCCTTGAAATCCTGGCACTTGGATTGTGAGAAATAGTTGTTGAAAGCTGTATTCCAGCATGTCTCATGTTTGCCTTTAAAGTGCGTGAATACTAACAATATCTCAGTAGGTTGCACCCAAAGAATGTCCTCTTTATTAAGCAATTGAGTATTGAGAACCTAGACGAGATGCATGGTGAATAAAAGTATTACAAGTATACAGAGCAATTTAACAGCATAAAATATACCAAATCTCCTCTACCATTTTATATCTTATGTTTAATTTCTGAAAATATTTCATTTAGATCTGGAATGCTCTGAGAAATTTCAAAAAATAGAGCTTAATATAGTATTATCACTATATTTTAAGGTTATTCTAAAATATTTCTTAGGAGTAGAATATTAACTTATAATAATCACACTATTTCTATTTTGAGCAAGAATACCAAAAACCGAGTCACAGCAGAAAAAAAAAGTCAGTCTATTTTCAGTAGTATTTTTAGTCAGAATATTTCTTTTTCTGATTTTCCTGGCTTCAGGAGATAATGGCAGGCTATACTGAATTTCACAGTATGACTGTGGATGCCTTTCTGAATCAGCAGATTTCAACATAGAATCAAAAGCAGGAGTTAGTGGCAGCTGGTTGTGTGATGCCAAGCCAGTTGTCCAAGAACTTACTCCACTGATTTTTCCATCCTTCTCCTAAGTTAATTTACTACCCCATTTTGGCATTCACCTCCACTCATCTTTGTTTTATCTTTGCATCCTGATAACTTCCAGTTCCATCCTTTTTATAGCTTCACCTTTGCCTTCCGAACTAAAAACTAGATCTAAATTCATCTTCTGTGTGAATTTCCATCTATATAACAATTCCCTGCATGACAGCACACCGCACACATTTTATACTTCAAATGTTAGAAGAGATTTACAGTTCGCTTTTATTGATTATACTAAGACACCACATCAGTTTATATCCGCTCAGATGCCTAGCAATTTCCAATTATCTTTGTAGTTTTGGATCAGCTAACACAGTGGGTATATTTTAATATTCGGTATTTAAATTTATATTGTTTTAATTCAAAAATAGAAAATATATATTCAGATAGATCAGGTTTTATCAAGGACTCATTGCTTCATGAATTTTAACATCAATCTAATATAGTAATAATAAAAAGGATAAAAATTAAATTCTTGCTATGTACTGGGCGATACAATCTCTAGGTATTAGGCATTATTTGTGCTTAATTTTCAGAACAATACATTCTAGTAATTGTTACTGTATTCTCTATTGCACTTAGTAGAACAAAGGAAGATCATGTGTCTTTCATGAGTTTAAAAGTGTCCCAAGTCCCTTTCTGACTAGTGGTAGGAAAAAGGTACTTAATGATTAATGATATTTACAGATTTTCTCCTTAATACTTCACTAGAGCTGGCATTCAGGATTCTGGCATAGTCCCTTCTCTTGCTTTAAATGATTTTTTACAATTTGTGCTTTAAAGTAGGTACAATTTTAGCAACTTAGTGTCAAGATGCAGACTTCTAGGAACACTCATTTCCTACAAAGGGACTATTTTATAGTCTGAAGCTTTAATATACACAGGTTTAACAATCCATAAATAAATTGTGAGATGTCATGTGGGAGAAGCTTGTACATTTTTCTTTGCTATGATTTAAGACAGAGCAATCTGGCAAATTCTAAGCTAGGCACCAGTTAGAAATTTAAAGGTTTGGGAAATTTACTTACATCATTGACTCAGCAGATGTTTGACAGAAGATTTGACTATGTATAGCTGAGCAAGAATGTTTTTGATGGGAGAGATTTGTTGAGGTTGGAATGCCTCTGGAATTTTAACTTAATTTTTCTCTTGCTGAATGATAGTCATAAACATTAATGAGAAATTTTCCTACAAGATCTTGAAAAATGCAAACTCAAAATTTTGAAGAAATAAAATTGAAGAATGATTTTCATGCAACAATATCATCTCCTTTCCCAGGAAATTTATGCACCTCTGATAAATTTGAAAAAATAAATGCTTCCACTTTTTGAGTTTGGTTTTATTTTGAGATTCACTAAGTATTTCACAAAAGAATACATAAGGCTATTAGACATTTAGTTACTATATTGAAAATATTTTACTTTTTATAAAGACTCAAAACTGTATCTTAATAAATTCTCCTGAAATAAAGATGCTTTCTTAAATGTGTCTCAATTTTTCATAATATTAGATCCAATCAAATTATTGGTAGTCACTATATTTCTTACAAGATAATGCTTAATGGAGTTCATGAGTCTAAAGTATTTGAAATGAGATACTATAATAAAAATGGAAAAAGGTCAGTTCAATTTCAGATGAATGATTTATTTTTAATAAGACAAAAGTACACTAAACAAATGTCTTATTAAAAACTCATACTTAATATGTAATGTTTGTTATCTATCAATCCTGAAAAGAGAATTGTAACTTTAGTTTTATTTCTTCTTAACTTCATAGAAATATTAACTGGATCAAAGAAATTAAGATTTATTCAATATCATTCCATATACAGCATACTAGGGCATGTTTATTATTTCCTTTCTAATTTTATGAATATAGATGAAATGCTTTAGATATATACACTAGATTTCTGTTTCACTGGTTAGTCATAAATTCTCATTCTCCTTAAAAATATCCTAGACTGATATTGCCAGGTGATATGGTAATTTCATGTTAAACTGTATAAGAAATAGTCAAACTGTCAGGGATTTAGCTCAGTGACATAAACACCTGCCTTGCAAGCACACTGTTGTGAGTTCGAGCCCCAGTACCAAAAAAATAAAAAATAAGATAAAATAAAAATAAAAAAGAATTAGTCAAACTGCTTCCCGAATGGTCAGTACCGTAGGAAAGTGCTTGGTATTTATCTATTTTGATATTAATGGTACTGTAAGTTTTCTTCACTTTTCTTTGCATTTGACTGCTGTGAAAATTTCGTAGCTACCACTGGTGGTACATTTTTACAATTGCATTTAAAATTGTATACCCTTAAAATCTGAGAAGATGCAGCAAGTTAGAGGTTTTCCGAGCTGAACAAAGAAAAAGACATCGAATACACATGAAACGGGTTCCATTTTTAGGGTTCAGTGGAAGGAGATGCTCACAACACCAGAACACTCTGCGCTCTTGGAAGCTGAGAGCCAAGAGGGTGAGGGCACCTGAGGAGAAAAGGAAATCGCAGGGGTGGCTTAGGAGTCTACAAAAGGTAGCTCAAGAGCAGAAATGGGAAAGTGAGGCTCAGAGAACTCTAAAGGGCTACATTGATTTGGAGTCGTTTTGGAATGTGTGTTTTTTATAACTAGCAAATAATGCGTGGTTTAATAGATGTGTAATTATTTAGCTGCTAACTTTCAAAAAAAAAAAAAAACCCTATGAAATACAGCCCCAAAACACAGGCTATATTTAAAGCAATCACACTGAAACAACTAACACCATCATACTGTGCCTGTGGTTTCACCAAGTTAAGAGGCAAAAAAATAGCAGGTAAAAAAAAGGCAATTAAGGGTGTTATGGTTTACATCAGTGGCCCCCCGGACTCATGCCTTTGCATTGTGCATTTGTGATTGGTTCATTGTCTAGCGCTTGAATTGGTGGTGTCAGTGGTACACTCTCCTAGGGGGTGGAGCCAGGATGTGATGTAAGGGCAGGAAGAAGGCGTGTCTCTCTCTTTTGCTGGTTTCTGCCTTGCAGTTTGTAGCTGCCATGAACTGCCGCTGGCCACGCCACCCTGCCTTGAAGCCAACTGAGTATGGACTGAAACCTCCCAAATTTTAAGAAATAAACTTTCTTTCTTTCATGTTGGGTGTTGGGTATTTTGTCCCAGCGACAAGTAAAAAGTAACTAAAACAAAGGAGAAAGTCTTAATTGGAAGTATGAGAAGAAGAAAGCTCCCAGTGGGTAGCTGAGAGAGGTCCCTAGAGTGGGTTCACCATGTGGACTCTGCCCAGAATCGTTTAAGGTGTGGGAATCTACCCACTGCCCCCTGGGGCCTCACAGTTCCAAACAACGTGGTGAGACTTAGGTGGTTTTTAAGGCAGGATTCAAAAGAAAAATGAATCATTCAGCATTCCTAATTTCCGTGAAATCATGCCCCAGCCTAGGTGTAGGGAAGAGATGGTTGGTATTTGCTATTTTCTACCCCAAAAGCCCATTTCCTGGGAACCAGAGTTCTTAATTGTTTTCCTCAGTTTGCTTGTATAGTTTCAGGCCTACCTACCCATGTGGCTTTAATTGACTCTTAACTCGGTGTGCTTGGGGTTTACGGTATTTCGCCAGGTTGTCTGGGCCTGTCCCTCGCCAGCTGGCTATTCCTCAGCTAAACAACTAAACTGCCTCTTACAACACTTCCAAAAATTCATGTTTGGAGTACCAGCTCAGTGACTCAGTCTCGTGCAGAGAGTAACAGTTTGGGCTCCATCTGCAGGGACCGGGTACCACTCCTTTGTAGATAGCAACCAGAAGCTCACCTGCAGAGGACACTGGTACACTCGGTGAAGACAGTGAGCATGCTGCTTGGGACGAAGGGAGGGGGCTGTCGGCCTCTGCATCTTCATCTCCTTGAACCTCTGGCAGAAGTCACACTTCCGTTCCACATTCCCAAATGTAAATATTTGTGGTATGCTATGCTGCATTTGTGTCTTATTCATAATCAGGAGTTTGCATATTTCTTTGTGGATTGATCAATTTATACATCGACTTGAAAAGATACAAATTATCATTAGTGTTGCAGGCAACTGAGTGAGTTAGAAATACTAGAGGCAGTGAGACAGGCCTGGTCCTCCATGGAGCCAATGCAGAATCCCAGATACCTTAAAACTAACAAGGAGACAGACAACTCCTGCTGCAGGCCAGACCTCAAGACAAAAGATCAAACAAATGCATCCATATCCTACGGACTGCTGTTCAAACTAGTTCCCTATTGCTCTGAGGAAGTCAGGAGTCACTATCCCAACCCCCTAGGGAAGAGTCACTGCTGACTGGCTCCTTCCCCATTTGTCCCTAATGTAATCAGTTTTACCTGAACTATTCATCTTATTGGATAATCATAGTTCTGTCCCACCTTATGCCCATCTGCCTTGTGAGTTCTCAGTTTTCCCTACCTTGAACCTGTCTCACCGCACAATTTTACTCTATAAAAGTCTTTATAAAAGACAGAGTCCTCAGCAACCCTGTCAGGACTCCTTCCGTCTCTTTCAGACAGAAACTTTCTTTATCTCAATTAATAAACCTCCTAATTAACCTCCTAAAATTCATTCTTTGATTTTAGAGAACAGAAACTTGTATGGGACATAGTAGGTCAGGAGTTTCCTTCCCGTATATCACTAAGGGCAAAATATTTTGTAAGACTAATCTTGTTAGACACGCTCATCCATCTAAAATATTGATTAAAAAGCTATGTGGGTCATTTATTCATTGAATATTGAATTTAAACTAATAAGGCCTTTAAATTATTTCTGCTCATCTATCCAAGAGACTATACAGATGATGATACCAATTGTTCTAGTTTAAGTCAACGGTATTGAAAACATCACTAGAAACATCAATTGCTTCATCTTTTCTAATAAGTGAAAATATTAATTGACTATGCTCAGTTTCTGTAGTATATACTGTCAGCAGTCCTCTCTCACTCTTTGATGTGTGTTGTGACTGGTTTTTCCCATGTTTGTCTTGCTCAATTACTTTGAAAAAGTTTCCTTCACTGAAGCCAACTCATCAGCTCTTGAAAATGCTGTACATAATTCTATCATAACAGAAGTGGCTTACCTGATTTCATTAAATTGAAGATAAAGGAAACCAATTTTGAGAATGAATTCTCTCTAAACATCAACTTTATTAAAATTCTTTAAAGTTTTTTTCATTTAAAATTATTTTAGGTTAAGATTGCTTTATAATATTTTTCTCATTACAAAGCTATGATTTAGCAAAACTATTACTGCAATACAGAGTGTTTATATATATCCCCACATGCATATAAACACACACAAATATCTACCTATTAGATGAAATTTACATTTCAAATAGCAATGTTGTTTAACTTGAAACTTTGTAACTTCCCTTCAGATTGTGCTCAACTTTCTCATTTAAAATCAACTTTCTCATTTTTAAAATCAACTTTCTCATTTATACAAAAACACTTTTCATGAATCCTGAAAGATAATTGTGTGTGTGCTTTGTGCACAATAAATATTATGCTTATACTGGGTGTCCCCTGAATTCCAAATTTTTCACATATTACATTTATTTGAATAGGTTAACTCTCGATCCTAACTACAGAAAGCTCATTTCTGAGCAATTCACTGAAAAATATGTTCCTTCACTTCAGCTTTGAAGTGATAAATAGCAATTAGGAAATTAGTTGTGGATTTCTGAAGCCATTTATAAGAGTGTTTTATTGAAAGCATTGTAAATTGTGCTATATTTAGATCTCCTTGTATTTTTTTCCTTCATTGAATTCCAATGGGAAGTCATTCAATTCCTATGGAAAGCTCCCTGAGGGAAAATACTGTGTTTTATTGAAATATTTAATAGAGAAAATGTTGAAAAACTATCTATTTCAAGTGCATTGTTAAAATAACAGTGGTTTATTGAAGATACAGCTTTTGAGTACATTTTTATAAACTACTTGACACTTTAATTTTGAAAGACTTTTATAAATGTAAAAATATTAAATTATAGATTTAATGAAAGGAAAGAAAGAAAAGAGATGAGCACCAATATTTAAGAAAGATTCCTAATTATTATATCCTCACTGTGAATTCTGCCATTGAAATAGTTACAGTGAGTTTGACAGTCATATGATTATATATTTCCAAATTATATTTATTTGCTTTGAAAAAACTCTTTAAGCTATTGCCAAGACCAGTGTTTTTGTGTTTAAGATACAACTGATACAGGAGAATGAAACTCCCAATCTACTTAACGTCCTGTAAAAGTTGGTGTTCTCTAAAAGCAAAGAATGCATTTTAGAAACAATGGAGGTTAAGAGCAGAATGTATTTATTGAAAGAAAGAAAGCTTCTGTCTGAGAGACAGAGGAGTGTCTCAGGGGTTGCCAAGGACCCTGTCTTTTCTAGGGATTTTTGTAGAGCAAAACCACAAGGTGAGGCAGGTCTAAAATGGGGAGAGGAAATGGAAACTTGCAAGGTGGCCTGAGGTGGGACAGAACTGTGGTCAACCAATAAGATTAACTGCTCAGGTAAAATTGACTAAATCAGGAACAAATGGGGAAGCCAGTCACATACCAAGGGGATTAAAGAACAGTGACTCTTCATGTAGGGGACTGGGATGGTGATTCCTGGCTTCCTCTGCTGATAGTAAACCATTGGATGTGGATGTATTTGTTTGATCTTTTGTCTTGAGATCTGGCCCACAGCAGGAGGTGTGTGTCTCCTCCAAGTTCACAAGACATCTGGTCCTCTGTGCTGGCTCCCTTGAGGGCCTAGCCCTGTTTGACTGCCTGTAACATTTCTAACTTAGCAGCCTATAACACAACAAAACTGTCTGTTCCTGTATGTCTAAAGATCTGTGATTTACGCATTTTCCATTCTTAGTGGAAGAATTATTAGGTGCTGATGAAATATCTAAGCTATTACTGAGGTGTCTATATATTTTAATTAAGGAAGTAGTTCATCAATTGCTTAAATTAAATGAATTAATTTAAATGTGTATATATGTGTGTGGTGTAGTTAAGTAAATTAATGAGGTCCTGTTGTTTATTCTTAAATGTTTAAACTGTGCTATTGATAACAGGGGAAAGAAACTCAACCTACTAGATGTCTGATACATGTTCATGTTCTCTAAAATTGAAGAATGAATTTTAGGAACAAGGGAGGTTAATAGCACAATACATTTATTGAGACGACAAAGCTTTCGTCTGGGAGAAAGACAGAAGTAGTCCTGAGTGGGTTGCCAAAGACTCTGTCTTTTCTAGGGACTTTTATAGAGTAGAATAAAGAAGTGAGATGGGTCTAAGGGGGGAAAACATAGGAACTCACAAGACAGGAGGGCACGAGGTGGGACAGAGCTATGTTCAGCCAATAAGATTAATTGCTCAGATAAAATTGATAAAATCAAGGAAAATGAGGAAGCGAAGTCACATAGTAAGCTGATATGCTTGAAGAGTAGTGTCTTTTCCTCTAGGGAGTTGGGCTGGTGACTCCTGGGTAAGAGAGACTGATTTAGAATGTCAATCCTTAGGATGTAAGTATATTTGTTTGATCTGTTGTCTTGAGGTCTCACCCAGAGTGAAGGTGTCTGTCTCCCCCACATTCGCAAGGTATCTGGTCTTCTGCACTTCCTCCTTCGAGGGCCCAGCCCTGACTGACTGCCTAGAATATCTCTATCTAACTGGTTGATTGTAACACTTTTATTACCAGATTTTGAGGTGCTGGAGTCTCCTGCTAGAGGTACTTTCAAGGTTATTTCTGTCCTGAGCAAAATATTGATGAATACAAGAGCACAAGATAGTGAGGTTCTATGTTTACTAAAGGTATGCAAAGAGACATTCTTTGCAGAGCAAGTCTAGACAACTAAAAGTAGGTGGAGAGTGGTGGAATGCACTCTTCAGGGTGTCAGGAGACCACTGTAAAAGAGAGAACACAGTTGCCAAGAGCTCATGGCAGCCATCTTTACAGTGGCCGAGAGCTCACTGGCAGCCATGTTATGTGTGTGTGCTATTCCTCAGGCTGATGTCAGATGCAGGCTGTCCTATCACAAGCATGCCAGAGTTTCATGAGGAGAACTGAAGATACTATTTTCTGATTTGTTCCAGGTGCAGCACTTTGGAAACTGTTCTGGGCATGTGTCCAGGAACTTTGTAACTGATAGGTCATCCCCGTTTCCCCAGTCAATTTGCCATACTCTAATCTCCTACCTCATTATATCAAAACAAAACAAAACACCCCTTAAACAAAAATTTGTGCTTTTTTCTACTTTGTGCCACAGTTAAAGATTCTATTTGTAGCCAAGGTGCAGGAACCCACATAGGCTTTGTGTGAGCAAAATGCCTGTTTATCTCCCTCAGGTACCAGCAAGCACTGAGTCTGAAAAGAAAGTGGCCCTCAGCTAGGGGGAACTGAAGGTTTTAAGGAGGGGTGGTTGCCCAGGGGTTTACCCAGGGAGGAGTCCCTGCCTTGAGGAATTTGGGGGCAGAGAGAGTATGGTCAGGCCTTTCCATATGGGCAGGCAGGTTCCTGTCACCAAGCTTCCTGGAACCCGGGAGTTTGGGACTTGGTATCTCCTCTTTGTTCTCCTGTGAGGTTTCCTGCTGTTTTTGCCTCAACCATTGGATGTGGCCCGATTATTTCCTCAGTTTAATTTGGTTTTGTTCTTTTCTTCCTTTGTAACACTCCCTTCTTTGTTTTGGATGTGGTATTTTAAATTTTTTTGTGAGTTTTTTAATTAAATGTTTGCAGTAAAGAGTGATTACATTTATCAGAAATTAGTACATATACCCAAAACATCTTAGCTCTCTTTACTTTTCCTTCCCCTCCAATCCTGCTTTTCTGTATCTCCCAATTGCAAAAGGTATATCTCCTTGCTTCCTATCTACATTTAATTTTTCTATTTAAATTGTTTATGCTTTGGTTTTCTCATATAAAGATACCACATGATATTGTCACAAGCAACCGAATTAGATAGAAATATTTTAGGCAGTCAAACAGAGCTATACCTTTGAAGAAACCAGTGCAAAAGATAAGATACCTTTCACCTATGGGGGAGACAAACACCTCTGAACTCAGACAAAAGATAAATCAAAGGCACCCACATCCTTCCTAAGGATAAACATCAAAGATTGATATTCTAAATAGGTCTCTATCACCCTGAGGAAGCCACCAGGGGAAGAATCACTGCTCTATAAGCATGCCTGCTTGCTATGTGACTTGCTTCCTCTATTTAATCAATTTTACCTGAGCAATTAATTTTATTGGTTGACAATAGGTCTGTCCCACCTCATGCCCACCTGCCTTCTGAGTTTTCATGTTTTCCCCACTTTAGATTTGCCTCACCTTGTGGTTTTACTCTATAAAAGTACCAGGAAAAGACAGAGTTCTGGGCGACCCACTCAGGACCCCATCTGTCTCTCCCAGACTGAAGTTTTCTTTCTCTCAGTAAATAGATTCTACTCTTCACCTCCATTGTTCCTAAAATTCATTCTTCAATTTTAGAGAACCCAAAATCGTACCGGACATTTAGTAGGTTGGAAAATTGTTTCTCTTCTATCAATATTTAATTTTGTGTGTTTGATTGATTTTACTTAACATACAGAACTTGGATTTCATTATACATCTAATCTGAAAGCTTCCTTTTTAAAGAAAATCTAATGTAGAAAATTAGTAGTAGCATCACCAGTTTCTAATTATAAATGCTCCCAAAATAAAAACAAAATGAAAAAGAGTATTTTGCATTTTTTATTATAAAAAGAAGAAAAAGCTTTGTTAAATAAAATAATTGGAGAATAACAATAATTAATATAGTGCATATTGTTATCTCAGAGTAGTTACTTGGGCTACAAGGAATAAACATGAGATAGTGTCCAAATAGTACTAGCACAAAACTTTCTTTTCAATGAATTAAGAGCACCTAGCAGTATCACTATCTTAGCTTTCTCATTTATCTGTATCTATATCTATATATCTACATCTATATCTATATCTATATCTATATCTATATCTATATCTATATCTATATCTATATCTATATATTTTTTTTCCTTTTCCCTCCACTCCCATGATAGTTTCTCATTTCTTTTGAACACTCTCTTCTGAACTCACAATATGTATTATACCTTTAGGATCCTATTTATTTGCTCAATTTTCACATTAGTGAGACATTATAGTGTTTACATATGGGTGTGATTTATTTCACTTATGAATGAGGTCTTGAGTTCTATCCATTTACCTACAAAATCTCAAGTTTATCCTGTTTACAGATGAGTAGTACTCCATTGTATATATTAGAAAAATCCATATCTTTTTTTATCTGTTCCTCAGTTGAAGAACATTGGGGTTGTTTCTAAGATTCAGTTATTACAAATGTGCTGCTGTGAACATTGGTGCACATATATTGCTGTGGTATGATGTTTTTAATTCTAGGAAGATACCCAAAAGAGGAATAGCTTGGTCAAATGAGACCTCTAGTCCTAGTTTTTTAATCTCCACACTGGTTTCCATAGTGGTTGCACCAGTCTACACTAACACCAACAGTAGAGAAGGGTTCCTTTTCAACACAGCCCTCCAACATTTGTTACTGGCTGATTTTCAATGATGTTGAACATTTTTTCATCTATTTATTTGCCTTTTGTATTTCTTCATCTGACAAGTGTGTATAAGATACTGACAAACACAATGAAAAGCAAATCATTAAGATTATACACCATAACCAAGAAGGATTCATCTCAGGTATACAAGTATGGTTCAATATACACAAATCAATAAATGTAATAAACCATATTAACATAACCAAAGGCAAAAAACATATGATCTTCTTAATAGGTGCAAAAAAAGTATTTGACAATGTCCAAAACCCATTCATGATAAAAACCTTACAGAAAATTCAAATAGATGGTTTTACCTCAATCAGATAAAAGCCATCTATGACAAATCAAAAGTTCATACCATCCTAAATAGTCAGAAATTGAAAATCTTCACACTAAAATCAGGAACAAGACAAGGAAGTCCACTATCACCTCCCTTATTCAATATAGTTCTCAAAATATTAGACAAAGCAATTAGACAAGAAATAGAAATAAAATGAATAAGGATAGGAAAGGAAGAAGTGAAATTGTCATTATTTGCATGATACTCTACATAGAAGACCCAAAAAGCTCCACCAAAAAACTTTTATGTTTAGTAACTAAATTTCAGTCATGTAGCTGAATACGAAGTCAGTATTCAAAAAGAGTAGCATTCTTGGACACATACTTATAGAGAAATTAGGGAAAGCACACCCTCTTAAAAGCCACATCCAAAAAAGGAAATTAAGTATTTAATTTAATAAAAGAAATAGATCTATATACTGAAAATTATAGTACTCTGAACAATGGAGAGCCAAGAAGATATTGAAAAGTGGAAAGATATTCCTTGATCAGGAATCTTGCCAGGAAGGTCCCACATAGTGAAAATGACTCTTCTCCCAAAACAGACTTATACAGATTTAATTCAGTCTCAAAGAAAATACCATTAGCATACATCACAGAACTTGAAATTATACGAGGAAGCTACTGTGATACAGTCAGTATGTGTTGGTGGTAAAATAGACCTGAGGATCAGTGGAACAGAATAGAAAATGCAGACCCAACTCTAAACATGCTCAACCCCTTCATCTTTGACAAAGGTGGTAAATATGCTCACTGGAAGAAAGATAGTCTCTTTAATAAGGCTGTCTTTGATGCTGGAAAAACTGGCTCTCCACATTCCTAGAACTAAAACTAGACCCATGCCTCTCACCCACCACACACTAAACTAAAGTCAAAATGGATCCAAGATATAAATACAATCAGTATGTAGACAGAGGAGACTGAAAAAAATATTATAAGTTTGTTGATATCTGTGTTGTTTTTGAAGGAACTAAGAGGCCAAGATTCTAAAGACAGTAATTGCACAAATCAGAACTGAATAAAGGCACGGTATGTTTTCAAACTGTGTAGGAATGGAAAAATTAGACATGCACCGTGAAAATAAGTGTAAAACTCAGACACATCCCCTGTTTTTCACACTTCCTTTTAAAGATAGCAGATTCCTTAGCATCTTCTGTTTTACACGCTGAAAGTTTTTTGAGATCTGCCTCTGATCACAAAATGATGAAGTATAGTAAAGTGCGTACAATTCTCAGTGCTTATCATACTTTAAAAATTCCATTAACAAGTTCTAATTAGCATCTAATACGATGAAGTTGTTCCAGAGAGGTTGTAAAAAAAAAAAAGGAATCTAAAATGTTACGGTGTAAGTAAGGGAAGAAATTATCTCAACACAGATAAAAGTAGAATAGTGGAAAGGAAGATGACAAAAGAGGAATACTGAAAGAAAAAACATTCTGAGAAAAATAAGCAAAATATGTATGAGATGTTTTCTTTGAAAGGTTTATTTTTCCTTGCCATTATATTTAAGTAAGATTCTGAAAAATATCTTTGTCATATTTAAATTGTTTTAATTATTTTCTTTTTTAACTTCACAGTGGATTCCAATCAGCGAATTT
This sequence comes from Dolichotis patagonum, assembly GCA_004027295.1. Lineage (NCBI taxonomy): Eukaryota > Metazoa > Chordata > Mammalia > Rodentia > Caviidae > Dolichotis > Dolichotis patagonum. The sequence goes on from PVJX010008673.1 coordinate 25,260, forward strand.
TAAGTTGGCTGCGGACAGCATTCTATTTTCAGTATTCAATAATCATACTAAACTTACTCTCAGTCTTGTTCTTGCTGTGTTTTAAATTGTACACATTCAAATACAAGTATGTAAGTTTCAGAAACTTTTTAAGAATGCTGGCCTATTTATGAGTATAAAAAATCTAGGAAAAAACATTGAGCAATTATTTTGATTTTTGGGTAAATAACTTAAATATCTTCACTGATAAATCCTTCACGTCACATATGCATGCAATATGGGTGAAAGCTGTCTACTTGGCTATGTAAGCTGTAGGCAACTGGATACTATTCTTGAATTTCTCATCGGAAGAAAGCCCAAACAAACAGCAGGAAAACAATGCATCATCATGAGCACCAAAGAAACTATGCTTTAGCAAAGGAAAACAACAGAAGTCCTTTAAGGCAGCATGGAGCAGATGGCTCAGGTTAATTTAGTATGCAAGCCGTAACTCATGACAAAAATAAAAAAAAATGGATTGGGAGCAAACTGGTGCATTGGGATGTGCATGTTTGTTAAGGCAAGCATCAAATTCACAAACCTAACCTTTAATCAGAGCTGTTGTTTCTAATAGGTAATATGCCAGACAATTTGCAGTCCCATGCTCATGGTGACTAGAAAGGAGAGAAGGAAGAGACCATATTGAAGCTGAACTTTAGATATTCAGAGGAAAAAATGTTTATGCCTTGATATTAAAGGAAAAAGGACTGCATGCATCTTTATCTGCTTACTGGTGCAACATAGATTACTAAAAATAAACTTCAAAAAATGCACATAAATTTCTGTATCAAAAAATGTGAAAGGTGTAAACACAATGAACATTAGACCAAATAATTTAATTATGTTGGAAAACCTGAATATGGCTTAACAGTGAGATATGTCTGAAACTAATTGAGTTTGTTTACTCCAATTTGAGGTTTTTTTACATACTGTAACCACTAACAATAGTTGGTCTGCAATGACTAAGAAACTTTAGAAATGATTTCAAAGAAGTGAAAAATTTACTTTGCAAACTTGGATTTGTAAATTTTATAGAGCTGTGTTTGAGTGTGTGTGTGTGTGTGTGTGTGTGTGTGTGTGTGTGTATGCACATGCGTGCACATGTCAATTTATACAATATTCTTACATGTTTATCTTTGGAACTTTGAAGATGTGTTAATAAATTAAGATATACTCAAATACATTTTCTTGTCAATGAAACAGTAATGCTAAGTGTCAAACACTTGTAACCTGAAAAGTAGCACATTCTGTAACTGTGTTGTCAATGAATTTTAATGAATCTTACATTTTTTCAAGAACTGTGTTTTCCCTAGTGATTTGGACTATTTATTGGCGTAGGAATTATCCTCTGAGCTAGATAAAGCATGGTACAATTATGCACTGTATCTGGAGGCCACAAGTGACAGCAGCACTCTTCCTACATCGTCTTTGCCCTCAGTTTCAAGCAAGTGTGGTCCAAATTCCACAGCAGCCCGCAGTGGCTGTAACGTGGTGAAGACTGCATGTGTGTTTGTAGTTCCTCTAGGAGATATTTCCAAAAGTAATGCAAAGGGTGAGTCAGTGGACTAATTTTCAATCTGAAAAAACTAAGGAGTGCTATGTGGCATTTAATGGATGAAGAGAAGTGATGTAAAAGATCTTCCAAATAATTGTTGTGAAGAAAGATTGTCCAAAGAGCCAGTACTACCTCTGCTAAACAGTGCTGAGAACCTCTCTAACCTGATTGCATTCCTGCATGTGGACCGTCAGCTCATCATAATTCACATACTCTAAACCTCCATCAAACTGAGCATCCTAGTCTCTTTCTGCATTGTTACCTTCCTCTGAAAACCTCTCCTCTCCCAGACACAGCTGCTTTTTCAGTTTTATCCTGTAAGAGTGATGTGGACCAGTGCCCAAAACCCACTTACCGGGACTGGGATCTAGTTCAGTGGTACAATCGCCTGCCAGGCAGGTGCAAAGTCATGAGTTCAATCCCCAGTACAAAAAAAAAAAAAAAAAAAAAAAAAAAAACCCTGAATGCTGAGGTGTTATTTCAGAAAAAAAATAAGTGATCCATTCATTTGTTTGTCTTAAAAGAAAAAAGCAAAGAACACACATGCCATACATTTGCTCCCACTGAGCTGCAGGCTTCTTCCTCACACTGGTGTTTTCTGAGTCTCTCATGGTTAAGCTGCTTCTCTGAATTGACAAAACATAGACCATCTCACTAATGCTTATCTGTTCACACTCAATGTATTTGAATGCCTTTGCTTTCATTCAATCAATCATCTATTTTTTTTATTAGCACCTGTTTGCAGCACATAATGTTTGCATTGCTTGTATAGAGTTGGCACAAGTACATAACACGTCTCAATTATGTTTTTCACCCCTTGTCCCCTGTATGCCTTGAGCCCTTTACCATTTGAGAAAAATCTCTTAATTCCTAGGAAGTGTATATTAGCATACAAAGTGCATGTTACAGCGGCCCATGCATACCTGTGTATATAGCAACACAATTCATAGCAGCTAAATCTTGGTAGCAGCCTGTATTGTCTGTCAACAGAAAATGTATTTCTATACAACTGGATACTACCCTGCCATAAAGAAAAATAGAGACATTTGCAGGGACACATGTACCTTGAGACCATACGAAGAAAATAAGTGGGAAATTAAGTAGTATATGTTCTCCTTTACATGAGAAACCATATATATATATATATATATATGATAGTCAATGAATCATTTCTTATTCATCATTGCATATGGAAGTGCCAACACTTTGAAATGCAGTATTTACTATAAGCATATTGAATATCAAATGAAAAAATGAGTAAATATCTAGCAAGAGAAACTTTAAGTTTTCAGAAAGATCGATTATGTGAAATACAAGAAGATGACCCTACATTGAAGTAAATGTCTTGCTTCTATATTAAGGAAAATGTAATTCAAGATGTCATACAATAATTTCAGCTTTTTGAAACATATACTTATTTATAATATGAGTGAAGCTGTATGAAAAACATTAAGAACACTAGTTTTACATTTAGCTACCTTTTAAATTTTTAAATCTTTGTATTTTTTACGTAATATATAAAAGTATGACTATTGCACATAACTTTGGGTTCATGTGACATATAGCAGCATGTATGTGTTGTATAAGTTTAAATCAAGTTGAAATGTGTCTTCTTAATGCACCTTTTTGGGGGGGGGGTGTCCTGAGCTCAGGCTCAGGAACATTCTAGGCCAGTGTTTGGCCACTAGCTACAGACACAGACCCATTGGCCTTTTCTCCATGGTGAATCCCTCAAAAATCATTTTTTCTACCTTTTTGAAATGAAGAATATATTATTGTCATCTGTAGTCTCCACACTGAAAAATAGTGCACTAGAAATGTTTACTTCTATTTATTTTTTCCTAAAGTTTTCAGATTAATTTAATTTAGGTTCTTGGACAATTCCTTACAATAAAATATTTATTGAGAACTCTGGAAAAATAATATTCAAATAAGTTATTCTTAAAAGAAATAATCAGTATTGCCTAATGAAACAGAGGATAAGTTTTTCACATTAGTTCATTTATTAAATTGACATTTTTATATCCATCTTTAAGTTCTGTGAAAGATTATGGAAATTTAAAAGTAAAACAAAAGCAAAGTCACATATTTACCCTTATAAATATTAAAAATATTGGGGGGGATAAATTGTTAAAACAATCAATGAAGCAAAATTTAGTAACTTGAACCATGATTCTACATTTTTTTTTTCAATTTTAGTACTTACCGTGTCAAAATTCAGTTGACAAAACCTATGAAGTGTATAAAATGCATGGAAAATAGAGCAACATTTGAGCGTGTTATGAGGATTAGGAAAGGTTTGCTAGGGACTGGGGACATAGCTCAGCAGCATAGCTCCTGCCTGCCAAGCACAAGGTTCTGAATTCAGTTCCCAGTAGCAACAACAACAACAAAGCCAGAAAGGAAGGAAGCAAAATTTAATAGCAGCACAACAGTATTTGGAAGGGGAGGTGTTAAGACTTATTGCTAGATGCCTCCTAAAACCTCGTATTATCCTGGGTGGAACTTTGCAGTGGTGACTGGATGTAGGGTGTGTGATGCTAGGATTACAGCCCCACCCTGGGTGTGAGGGCTACATGCCATAAGAGTGGGTAGCTGTATAGAAAATAATGGACAGAGAGAGGGTTGCCATTGTCACTTGCTGCTTGTCACTTGTTGAATCTTCCCTACTTCACTGCGTTGCTGCCCTGTGTCTGCCATGAACCCTTTTTGCCCTGCAAAGCCCTTCTGCCAAATCACCTTACCTTGGAGCTTGGAGTATGAACTGAAACCTCTACAAATTGAAAGACTAATAAACTTTTCTTCCTTTCAAGTTTAAATGTCAAGTATTTTGTCTCGGCAATAGGAAAAGTAACTAAGACAGGTGAGTACTGAAGTGGTATCAGATAATGTACGAAAACAACATACACTGTAATTAGAATGCCATTTATTTAGTATTAAATATGTACTTTTCTCAAAATATTTTATATTTTGAAAGAATTTCAAATCTTACGAGAACTGAAAAGTGTTGAAACCTCCTATTGTTAAAAGTACAGAGAATTTACTATATTTCATGTACTACTTCTTAACTTCTGCTGTACTGATGTTTAGTTCCTAATGTCATGAGAAAGTTTAGATTTACAGCACCTGAACATTACTTTTGAATGTCATGGAAATTTAGTGTGAATTCAGGAACATTGAAAATAAAATCAAGAACAAATTCTGGCCTTCTCATTGCCTTTTGTTGGTTGAATTCTTTCACTCTGGCTTTTTCAGCTTTCTCCCGAGTTAATACTTTTTCAACACTTGGATGCCTGATATCTTGTCATTAATCACTGTGAAGTTAACAGCTAGCACATTGCTCAGAGTTAAATCTTGAGTTTAACTCTGTCTACACAGCAATGAATCAAAGTCCTGAAAATAGAGGATGGTGTCGGTTATGGATTAGAAACTGATGGTCAGCTTAATGCCAGCTGAATTAAATCAGCATGGTGCTGGGCATAGATGGTCCACGTGAGGAAAGTTGCCAGCATAAATAGAGATGTGGAGAAGGAAAAGCTAGGCATTGTGGGTTTCTCTAAGTGTTACTGTTTGAACCTGTGGTTCTCCTGAAGGAGTTTGACCATTGTCATCAGAGGAGCTGGAGACCTTGTTGGTGAGAGTGGCTGTGGTTCACTTTGGGGGAGCTCTGGTCCTTACATCGAGCATTGCTTCCTGGCTCCAGAAGGGAAGCTGTGTGTTATTTAATCTCCAAGAGAAACTCATCATGCTGACTCTCTGGCATGTACTCGACTGTGCTTGTCATTGGAGAAGCTTGGGGCCTCCGTGTTGCTGAGGATGGCTGTGGTACTTTTCAGGACAGTCCTGGTCTTTGTTGTGAGTGTGACTTCTCAGCTCCAGCATAGAACCCTCAACCTACCAGCACAGCTCCTTCACCATGCTAGCATAGACTTTCTAGCTTCCACCACTGACCTTTGGGTCAAATCTTACGAGAACTGAAAGGTGTTGAAACCTCCTATTGTTAAAAGTACAGAGAATTTACTATATTTCACATACTACTTCTTAACTTCTGCTGTACTGATGTTTAGTTCCTAATGTCATGAGAAAGTTTAGATTTACAGCACAGATCCATAAAAGAGACTGGCATGAGTCCTTCTCTTGGACTCTAGACCTCCAGTTGGACTTGTGGGAGACATTTTCATGGGCTCTAGGTCTTCACTTGGACTCATGCAGGACATTGCTGTGGGATCCAGGCCCTTGGCTGAATATTCTGAGTCTTTGGACAGATTTCCTGCATTTTCTTGGGTTTAATGCTGGGTGACCATCATAAAATAATATTATAAATTCTGTGTCCTAATTCTAATTTTTCTCCTCACAACCCCTGACTACAACAGTGCCTTTTCAAATCAAAGTGTTTTAAAAATAAAATTATCATTCAAAGTTTCATTCTTAAAAAATCTTTCTGACAATTTTCTCACAGAAGTTAATGTACTTTAAACATAAAATGCAGTAAAATTTAACTTGATAAAAAATGTTTATCAGATATAATATTTGAAGGGTATTCGCCAATGAGAAACACATGTGTTAACTAACAGTGTACTAGATTTGCACTGTGATTTTCTAAGAGTTTTTCTTTCTATAATTGTTTTTCTCTCAAATTTAATAAGTTATATCCTGTATCTGAAGGTTTTTAAAGAAAACTATAAATTCGATAAATGTGTGATAAATTATATGCTTAACTGACATAACAAATCCAAATTTTGAAACTGGAAATGTTTCTATGATTTATTTTAAAAACCTCTGGGTTAAAACTATTTATCCACATGTTTTGGTTTAGATTTACCATTGCTGGGACAAAATATCTGATTTAAAGGAGAAGTGTTTTCTTTGGTTTAGCATTTTAGAATTATCAATCCATGGTCAGCTGGCTCCAAGGCAGAAACGTCACAGCATAAGGGGCTCCTGGAACAAAAATGTTTTTTAAGATTGCTGGGAAACAGTCTACCAGCAAGGAGGAGGCAAAGGACCAGACATGTTTCCCAAAGTCACACCTACATGACCCGCCCAAACATACCCGTATGTGCGATTGACTCATTAAAGCCAGTTACATTTTCAATCAAAAGTAATGATCCAATCATACAATTAAAAATGTCACACTCTACAGCATTTTCTGCAGAAGGGTTTTACACTAAATTTTGAGTAGTCATCATGAAATCTTCTACTTGGATTATTAAATGCAAATTTTCATGAATTATTGTTATAAAATCATGGAATCCAATAGTGCAGGCACTCACATCTTCAGTATGTGTTAATTTGTTGTTAAAATATTATCACATTCACTTTTGACATCATTTGTTGAAGCTATTAATTCCATTGTACACATTAGTGGGATAGTGTGATAGGTAAACACATATGCACTATGCATAATAATCAAAATATTCTCTCTTAGAAAATTCAGACTTTTATTGTGTAAACAAAGCTAACTGCAAGATTCTCAGAAAAGGCTTAAAATGAAATCATGACATGATTTTTTGAAGGTAGATATTGTATAATCATACATTCTAACTTTATTGCTGAATCTTTGTATTTTAATGTACCTCTCACTTTAGCAGTCAAGATTTTGAAATCTTTTTAAATGTCTGTTTTTGTTGGTCGAAAATTTCTTTTCTAAGCAAAAACAACTGTAATTATAACTGAGATCATACTAAGGAGCTCATTATAGCCCCAAAATTAGAAGTTTAGCATATTAACATGAAATAAAATTATCAGAAAATTGAGTTTTTATTATTTTGAAAGTTAGAAAAATTGCACTTAAAATATTTTTCCTTTGTTTATAAAATGTTGTGGAACTTTAGAGTTTAGTTGCTACATAAGACTATTATACATTTATAGTAAAGCAGCCTAAAGTACAGGTAGGGAAAAGCAAGCTTAGATAATTTTATTTATTTGTATACAAGATTAGTAAAAGTTATCATTTTTCATATCATCCATGAAGCTTTAAGAAATAGCTAAACATATACCCTTTGTCTCTGAAATTAGGAACAATTAGAAAAGTCCAAACAGGCAATTATCAGAACATTAGAAATCAAAACTAACCAAAGAGTTTGCAATTCACTTGGGAGAAATTATATATTTTTAACTACTATTAAAGCATTATTTATCTTTGAGATTATCTTTTAGTTATTTTATAGAGATGAGAGATACATTTACTATAGTTGGATGTTATCATTAAAAAAGACAGTCTTAAATGTCGGCAGGGAACCAACCAGAAAAAAATTAGAAAAATATGCATTACCTGAATATGATTTTAAAACAGAAGGACATTACACTGGGCATGCTCCAGGCAACCCAGTGTAAAAATAATCAAATTAGATGTAAAACATTTGCTATGAAGACAAGGAATTTGGATGGACTAATAAGCTGAAAATGCTAGGATTTCAACTAACAATTACTATAATACATTAACCAAGGTTGGGAAGGAAATATCAACATTAAAGAATTTAAGTAGATTATTGAGATTAATGCTTTCTTTAACATATATGTGAAATCATAGAGGATATATTGTGGTTATATTTATTAGACAAAATAAACAAAAATGCTAATATTAATAGCAGCTATGGTCAGATATTTCTTAGACTATTTTCTTTTGATATTGTTATGATGTTAAATGTTGTTACTCACTTTATAATAAACAAAAATTATAAAAATGAAACAGGAGGATCAGAAATAGGCCTTGCATACAAATAATATGAAGCCAAGATACTTTAGCTTTGTAATGCATGAGAATATTTTTAAATTTGAAATTCTGTGTCCATATAATCCAAAATTGGTAACTTAGACCTGAAGTGGGACAATAAAATAAGTATCAATTGTAAGACACAGACGTTTAGACTGATAATAGAACACACTGGGTTCTGCATGTGTCACTCAGAATGCTGAACGAAGGAATCACACAAACAAGTATTCTAGAGATTGAGAAAATGGTACAGAATTTAAGAAGAAAACAAATGTCGGAGGTTTTCAGAAAAAGGAGGGGTGTGCTGACTTTGTTCACATTTTAACTATAAAGTTTAGAAAAAATTAAGTATAGCCAACTGTGTAGATATTCTCATTTACTCAACTGAACATGTGTACATATTTATGTAAAAGTTCAGTCACTGATAGTAATACAGTGATGAACAAGAGAGCCAAGCGGAGCTCCTCATAGGCACATGGGTTCCCATTTAATGAAAAGAACTGTCACCTCCTACATGAAAAGCCAACAGAATTTAAGTCTGATGATTACAAATTCCTTCAGTGTCTTGGAAGAAGAGAAATCAGGTTTTCAGCTAAAGAAAACTCATTGTTTGGCAGTGGATCATGTCACAAAACCAACAGAGCCCCGGAGAAGCTAAATCTGCCTAAGTGAATTTCAGGCTCCGACAGGCACGATGAGTATCCCACATCGGACTTTCGCCTGGATCTTGATGGGCTGCTCCTCAGCACGTCTCAGTAGGATTCAGAAAATTACTGTTTTGGGATGATCTTGCAAAAGTCCTTTTTCCAGGTCTCAGTCTTTCCGCCATGCTTTGCATAACTCCTTGTTCTATAGTTCTTGTGTTTCTCAGAATGTTTCCTACTGTGATTATAGCAACATTATCTTTCCAAAACGTGAAGCATACAAGATTTCACACCGTTTTTATCGATAGTTGTCTGTTAGCACACGAAACAGTTAAAGGCTTACATGTCATTTATTTTTTTCCAGTATTAGGGAATGAAACAAGCCCTTTCCATTGTGCCACACTGCCAGGTCCCATCTTGCCTTGGCACTTTTTTTTTGAGACAGGATCTGTTTTAGTCACTTTCCCATCACTGAGACAAAAATATCAGATACTCATAAAAGAGAGGATAATTTTGGCTTCTAGTTTCAGTCCCTGAAGTGCTGGCTCCAAGGCAAAAACAGTCAAGATGAGGAGCATGGCAGAAAAATGTGCTCAATACATGGCAGCCAGGAAGTAGGTAGGACCCAAGGAAGGAGATCCATGCTTCCGCTTCCAGGTCATGCCCCAGTGACCCAAGACTTTTGATGAGACCTCACCCTAGCAACATATTTAGCTATACACTACATCAAACTTTCAAACATATGGGGACATTTTAGATGTAAATTACATTAGGCACTCACTAAGTTGCTGTGTCTGGGCTCAAACTTGTGATCTCTCACCTTAGTTTAAAGTTTTGAGGGAGGAATGTAACTCAGTGACACTACTCTTGCCTGGCAAGTGCAAGGCTCTGAGTTCAATTCCTGGAAACTGAACAATGACAACAAAAAGTGTTGGGATCACAGGCACCCAATATGGTTAATATTCTTTTTAATAAATCCTGGGAAGACTTTGTGATTCTATCTCATAAGATTCATGTTTTCTAAAATACAGACTTTTTGTCACACATCTTCAAATATGAGCTTTAAAAACAATGAGAAATCTGTATGTGGACATTCTTAAATAGAACACATTTGTATCTAACATAGATAGTGTCAAAATATATGGTGAAAATATCAATTATGTGAATTTTTCTTACAGGAATACTTGGTAAGGTTGCTATAAAATACAAAAGTGGAGATTATGATGAAGAATAAAAGCAATGTGTAAAACTTATATAATTAAAATCACTATGTGGATGCCTACCACAAACGAATAAAAACAAATAAAATATATAGAAGAAATATTATCAGCAAAAGACATATTTCATATTATTCGTTGGCTAGGAAAACATGAGAGATAGTGTTACCACGTTAGTTAATTAATGCTAATGTTTCTTCAACAGCACATTTTGCTTTGCATGATGAGGTGAACACTTTGCTATGTTGTCAGATAACTATGTCATAGAAAGATGAAAAGAAAGAAAAAATGGAAACAAAGCTTTTGTAAATAAGGAGGGGAAATGGGCTCAAAGGAAGAGAGGAGAATGGACAAAAAGAAGAATCAAGATATATCATGTGCAGGCACAATTTTCCTATGATGAATGTGATTATTATATATATGTACATTGTACTAATAAATTAACTTTTTTGAAAAAAGATGAATACAGCATGTTCACAAGATAGTCTTCATGGTGAAGCAAATAGATATAAAATAAGACAATTATTCCCAGAGAAGAAATTATTGAAAGACATTTTATGGCACACCTTAAACTGGTTTCAGCAAGCACGAAAAGAATTTCCAGCTTTATGTGTAATCTTGATGAAGATATTTTGGAGGGGATGTGAGAAAAGCTGGTTAAAGATAACAAAAAATTACACGTGAAAAACACAAGAATGGAAAACCGATAAGCCATATTTTAAAGTATAGTGTGTAAAATTTTTTCTTGACAATACGATAAGTGCTCCAAATGAGAAAGTTTTTATTTTCATAAAATTTAGAAAATATTAAAAGTCCTTTTGACTGAAGTATTTACAAATTGGTTATAAATTAACCATGCACTGTGAATTTCCATGATTGATAGCAGCAAAGCTATCCCACAGAATCAATAAAGCATGCATCAAATCTTATTTCAAGCACATCTCTATGCCTAGACCACTCTGTCCCACTGAGCACTGTTTAGAAATCACCAGCGTACAGTAAAATGCAGATTTCAACAAAAGCTTTCTCATTAACGTTTTGTGGTCTGAAGTCATCCATTCTCTCCCCTGACTTTTTGAACAATAATGTGTATTATTCATCTTGAAGCATTCTTATTTCTTTCTAAAAATCTATGTAGTAAAATAACTCTTTAAATGTCAGAATCCTGTTTCTGCTACCTGCAATTCTCCTTGACAGATTCCACTGACTTCTACTATATGTTTATATTTGGATTTCTTGGACTAATAATCTGTTCACTCATTTGTACTTCCTCATCTCTTTAAAGACAAGTGTATTTCTACCCTTCTAATTGCATAGTGCAGTTGAATGTTTATGAATTTTTAAAATTAAATTAAAATGAAATTCAGAAATGAGAACTAAGCAAGTCCAGGGTTATAACTGTGAGTGCATATATATATAGCAACAAAATTTCTGAGAAACATTTTGGAAGGTAATGCTTAAATTTAGAGACAAACTGAAAATTGACAGAAAGCATAAGGGCAGAGACCGTTTTATCAACTGTTTACACAAATAATACATCAAAGAACTAATGAATTACCTTAAGAAAAAAGATAAATCCTCACCACTTGAAAAAGTATTTCTATTAACAGTTGTGTACACCAAGATATGTTAAGTCTGTACAGTTCCAGGCTGAACCCTAACTTCTGGTCTCCACTAACCCTCCCACCTTCTCTCACTCAGCCTCCCAACAGCTGCAGCCGGAAGCCCGGTTCATTGTCACCATGGCTGTTTGAAGGTTACATTTATTTGTCTGTTTTGTGGTGCAGGTCACCCAGAGCCTCATACATGCTAGTCAAGCACTTTTATGACTCAGTTGCATTTACAGTCTCGATTCGTTTCAAAAGATTTTTAAGAAGACAAAAACAATAAAATTTCAAGATGAGTTAATAGGAAAGTAACAATATTTAGCACATTGTGTATTGCTATTTTCAAGGTAGTTTCTCAGAGTACAAGATAGAGACGTGAAATATTGTCCAAACAGTATTAGCACAATCCTCTCTTTTCAATGGATTAAGAGAAACTATCTGTATAATTACCATAACTGTCTTGCATGTATGGATCGATTTTTTTTTTCCTTTTCCTGTCTTTCTCCTTTCCCCATCACAGGTTCTCTTTCTTTTTGAACAATTTCTTCACATTTCACAGTATTTATTGTACATTTTGGATCTTATTTACAGTTTCAGCTTCTCACAGTAGGGAGACAATGTAATGTTTATGTATGAGTCTCATTTATTTTACTTATGAGTATAGTCTCAAGTTGCATGCACTTACCTTTAAATGTTTCCAATTTATCCTTTTTATGACTGAGTAGCACCCTGTCACATATGTAAAATAATAAAACACCTTATTATCCATTCATCTTTTGATGGGCACTTAGGTTGTTTCCAAGTTTTAGCTCTTACAAATTGTGCTACTATAAACATGGGTGCACATATATTACTGTGTTATGGCATTTTAATTCTTTTGGAAAATAGTCACAAGGGGAATAATTGTGTCAAATGAGATCTCCAATACTAATTTTTTGAAGAGTTTCCTCACTGATTTCTAGAATGGTTGGACCAATCTACACTCCCACCAACAGTGGAGAAGTTTTCATTTTTCCCTACAACCCCTCCAGCATTTATTAGTGGTTGATTTCTTGATTTTTTGGAGTCAGGTAGACTCTTGGTGCTGTTTTAATTTGCATCACTCAGATGACCAGTGATGTACATTTTTTGTACGTTTGTTTACCATTTGTATTTCTTCATCTGAGAAGTATGTATTCACCTCAGATTCCTGCTTTTTGATTGGGTCTTTGAATTTGAGGGGCTTGATTTTTTTTCAATTCTTCATATACTCTAGATATAAATCTTTTGTCTGAGGATAACTGGTTATCATAATTTCCCACACTGTGGGTTAGTTTTTCAGTCTGTTAATGATTTCTTTTGCTATGCAAAAACTTTTTAGGAAGGCAAGATCCTATTTGTTGGTTCTTCATAGTAATTTACACATGGTCTGGGGTTTGTCCATGAGGTCTCATCCTACACTTCTGTTGTCAAAATTTCTACCTATTTTCTCTTTCTGTAGATTTTGTGTTTCTGTTTTAATATTTATATCTTTGATCCATTTTGACTTTAGTAGTACATGGTGAAAGATGCAGGTCTAATTTTAGTTTTTACACATGGAAAGCCAGTTTTCCCAGCACCATTTATTAAATAGCTTTCTTCCAGTGAACATGTTTGGCTCCTTTCTCAAAGATAACACAAAAACCATAAAAAACCTGTCCACACTTTGTATGCCTTAATTTTGTAACATGAATAGCTATTTCTGGGAGGACATTATGTGGTTTGTCAACTAGTGATTTATGGTTTTTTTTTTGAGGTTTTGTATTGTTTCTACCCGTTTTTCTGTATTGCTTTTTTTTCTCTTTAAATAAAATTTAAAAAAAATTTAAAAAAACCTGTCCACAGAAATAATTGCAGAAAACTTCCCAAACATGAATAAATAATTTGACATAAAAATTAATGAAGTAATGACTCCAAATAGCCATGACCAATATAAATCTACACAAAGTCATATAATGACCAAGATTCCAGAAATGCAGCACAAGAACAAAATATTAAAAGTAGAAAAAGAAAAGAAGCAAATCACCTATAAAGGAAAGCCCATCAGGATCACATCAGACTTCTCAACACAAACTGTAAAGTCAAGACGTGCTTTGATTGAGGCATTTTAAACCTTTAAAAAAAAATCTTCAACCTAGATTGATGTATAGATGCAATTATCTTTCAAAATTAATGGATAAATAAGATATTTCTATGACCAAGAACAAATAAAACAGTTCATGACTGCCAAACCAGCTCTTTAGAATACTGCAAAGGATATATCAGAGCGAGAAAATGAGGACCACAAACACAAGAACACCAACGGAAAGAAGCCACCAGGCAGGGACTGCAATTAGAGAAGAAAGACAGAGAAGCAACAACAGGAAAAGAACATGAAAAAGATAAGCTAATATATCTCAGTTGTAACCATCATTATAAATGGTCTTAAGTCCCCAATAAAACTTTTTTTAAGGTACTTAATACTGGTTAATATATTGATAGTTATCTTCAAAGTATTTCAGATTACAAGGCATTAAAAAAATCAAACAATTAAACAATGACAGCACAAACTTTCTGTTTGATGAACTAACAGAGAGTAGTAGTATGGTTATCTATATCAAATATATATATATATATATATATATATATATATATATGTATATGTATATAATATTTTCCCTTCTTTACTTTCTCCTTTCCCTTACCGCAGTTGTTCTTTCCTTTTGAGCAATTTCTTTCCCTTGCACTTCCTAATGTCTGTTCTTAAGGAACTACAATGTAGTTTAAAATACACTTTTCCAAATGATAAAATAAATTATTTATTTAACAATAAACTTTAATTGTTCTCTTTATCTTTAAATTTTCCATTATAACTATAGCAATAAAACTGAAAGACACTAGTTAAAAGGTATATGCTGAAGAAATTTCAAAATTGCAATGGTCCACATTTCCTCAGCTATCACCTAAGGGTTAATATTCATTAAAGAACTGATAAACATTCTAACAGAATCACATCTTTCAAATTCATATTTTCATTATATATACTAATGTGTGTGTGCTAGTCAATGCTCATGAGAGTCAGATATAAACGAGTGGAAATGTCTGCTGTATGCTAGCAACCTGAAGAATCCAGGTGACGGCCTGGACCTCACAGGGACAATGTCCAGGCAGCCCCTGTCTGAGATCTGCACAGGAAAGCCCCAGGGCCAGTAGTGTATGGGTACTAGTCAGTCCCCAATCAGATGGACGACGGTACAGTGAAGGATAAAAGAGACAGAGCCAGTCATTTAGAATGGCAGCGGGTCCAGAGGATCAGCGTTCTTATTGGGCTAAAATCAAGACTGAACTCTTCTTTCTTTATTGAATGGCACGGCTTTCCAAGGGGCATGTAGGGAGGTCCTGGGTATGGAGGGGCACTAACTCAAGCAAGGTCCAGTAAGAAATGAAGCCTCTTGCCACTGACTAATGGGAAACTTGTTCTTACCATGGGGTTAGTGTTTACTTCTACAGAATTCTGTGCAAGAGGTAAGGAGTTCTCAGCTGAAATGCTCTCTTGCCTTTGGAGACATCACAGCCTCATGGTTCACTGGGACCTCCACTGTGACCAGCATGATAGGGAGTTTTTGCTTCCATGCACCAACTGCTGTCTCATCAGGCAGGGCACAAAAGCCAGGACAGACTCAGACTTTTAATGCAGAATACCAATTTATTATGTTTGTTTGTTTTTTAGCTTGCTCGGAATGTTCTCCATCAGTGGAGGAAGCTAAAAAGTGTGAGCTAGCTGGTTAAAGCATCTGCAGTAGCAGGGTGAGGGATCTGCACTGCAGCAGGAAGAGATGCTCAAGCCAAAGTCCAGAGTTCCCCAAGAGAAGAGCAGCTCCAAGGCTGAACAGAATAGCAGAGTGCGCATCAGGAAGACCAGGAGAATCAATGGCGTGCAATCTTCCTCTCCAGGTCTGCTTTCATGCCACTGGCCACAATAGTAGGAGAGGTTTCCACACGCAGACCTCACGGACTCTGTTCAGCTGGGTGTTCATTAGTTAATCCACCACGGTATACTTCTCTCTGTTTAACCTTATAACTCGCATTCAACACTGAGGATACCAGCTTGACGATACAGCTTACTATTTTGAAATAAATTTTCTTGTATGTACCATTTTACTAAAACATCAGTATTGTAAATTTTCAGTATAATCATCTGCAAAATTTTCTGTGGTAAAAATGACAAAAATAAAACGACTAACACAGGTTATAAAATTTCTGTTTTTAAATAGACTTTCTCTTCTGCCATTAATCAGCCATCTTTTATTAAAATGCCATTATTTCTTAAATACTATAGATTTACAAAATTTATAGTTTTGAATCTTAGACTATCTTTCCTCTTGAATATTGTCTTGACTATTCTGTTTTGCATATCATGTATAAGACTTTAATTAGAAAGTCCTTGAATCTGTAATTTAATTTAGAGAGAATCATTTTCATAAAATATTAAAATTATAATTCTATCTCTAACTCTACATGTATTTACACATTTCTGATGCCAATAAAGATTTCTAAATGTCTCTGGGTATGTCTTGATTATCATCTAATTGTGATAACTGTATAGAATTTTATCTAGTTTTATATGGATAATTTATCTACTACACTTGGTAAATACTATCTTCCAAACACTTGTCTATCCTTGTGTGAACTTACTGCACAGCACCAACTTCTAACTCTGTTTAGCAGAATACCACTGTGCTACAGATTGTAGCACAACTGAGGCAAAATATTGACACAACTTCTGTGATTTCTGTATGTCCCCTTGTATGAAAAGTCTAACTGGAAAACATAAACGGACAGTCTTAACATCATTTGTTCTTTTCTTTCTTCTCATTACTTTGCTCTGTTTGAGTACTTTGGTATAACATTTAATAAATACAGTGCTAACAGTCTACCTTTTCTTGCTTTTGAAATTTAAAGAAAATATTTCACCATGAAAAAATATGCTGGCTACTAGTAAATAATCATTGTTGGATTGTTGGGTTTAGAAATTCCCCTTTTGCTCTTGATATTATGATATTTAATACTCAGAATTTGTAGAAAATTTTAAGTATTTTTCCTGTGTAAATTAGATGATTCATGATTTTATTTTATTGATCTTTTAATATGGCCAATTACAGAAGTAGTTTTTTTTTTCTTTTCTTTATGTTATAATGTACTTCAAATACAACGTTATGTCAGTGCTACATTGTTTTTGGCAGGTTACAGAAAGAAAAAGTGTACCATATTCTGGCTTAAATGAGGAATTCAGTTTCTCACACTTCCGGACACAGAAATTCGTGATAAGATGTTGGGAGGTTTTTTCGGTTTTTATTCATTTTGTGTTTTCCTGCCGAGGCTCCTTCAGGAATGACTACATCTTTGCTGTCTTTCCTCTGTGCCTCTTTGTCCTAATCATTCCCCATAAGGGCAGTAACTATATTAAATGTGGGCTCACCCACATGCTCTCATTTCCTTTAATTACATCTTTAAAGACACCACCTGCAAATAAAATTACTTGTGAGGTCCTGGGGATTAGGATTTCAGCACATGAGTTTTCTTCTTTTGGAGGGAGAATAATTCATCAGTTAACAACTGTTAAAATGTTTTAAGTAATGATTTTATTTAGAGATAATAGATTCATACTCAATCACAGTAAATGAGGATTCCATATCTTTTTATCTGGTTTCTCATACAAGTAAAAAAAAAAAAAAAAACTTGTCTTTTTCCTTTTTTCTTCATAACATTCTATCAGGGATTATAAAAATGTTTACATTATTATTATTTAAATTTTTCCTGATTTTCAGCTTGCTATGTAGATAACAACTGTTAAATGTTATATATTCATTTTCAGATGTATAAAACAAAATTCCAGAAGGAAAACAATGAAAATAGAACTCATAAATACCAAACACTAAAACATGAACTGTTATAATCTTTGATTTATAGAAATGAGTTCAAGTCTCTTAAAAGTCTTATTTTCACAAAGAATTAAAACTACATTTAATTACAGGAGTAACATAGTAAAAATAATGATTTTTTTGTTTTATTATTCTATAATCAGTTAATGAAACACAGCAGTTGAAAGAATTTGACTTCCAATGTTTATCTTAGGTCAGGGAGAAAATCTATCATTTGATGGAAAATTTAGTGATGTTAGGTTCAGCTGTGATGTTAATTTATTCATTCATTTATTCATTATTTAAATTACTGAGTCAGCAACAATGCAAAATACAAACCAAGCAGAGTGATGGTCCCTTCCCCCTGAAAAGACTTGTGTCATGAATACCAAACGTACTGTGACTGTAGAGATAATTAGCTATAAAAGTAGAGAGGAGGAAGAGATTTTTGATTGGCGTAACATAAACAGGCCTGCACAGAGAAGTAAGGGTATACATTAAGTCTTAAATTCTCTCTAAATTTCCTCGCTACAAAGAACGTTTCAGAAATCAGGAGTAACGCAGGCCAGTGTTTCAAGGCTGAAGCACCTCTTCCATAGGCAGAAGAGGTTGAACCTTACGCAGTCTCTCGAAAGTGCTATGTCTTCAAATGTCATCTTGAATATTGTCCCTATTTAAAGTTATATGCGAATTTGGGGAGCTGCTGCGAGATACCTCCTTTCTAGTGCTTCCAACGCTACCCTTGCATCTGCAAGCCACGGTGTGCCAGCACGGCCACCTGGAGATGGCTCCTGTCTTCAGCTGAGCGCACGCAGCTTAGCTTAGCGAAGCTTGGCTCTCAACGGCCCTTGGCTTGGCCCAGCGCCCTTCACCCCCAGCACGCTGCTCTCCAGCCACTCGGCCCATTGTAATTTTCCCTAAAGTGCTGGATTGTCAGGAAACGTGAGGAAATCAGCTGAGTCTGTAAATCTGATCTTCAAGTCGAGCCGTGACAAGCAGCTGGAAATAGAGGCTGGACTCTCACTGTCCGAATCACTAAAGTGATTTGCAGAGCACGTCCATTTCTATTTCCAGTATCATTGTCATGGTAAACCAAAACATGACATTTCAACACTTTTGTTCTTCTGCTGGTTAAAAGTAAATGAAACCAATTGAAGAGACAAATTCAACTCTACTTGAAACACAAAGCAAGTTCATACTCAAACTTTCAAGTCATCACATGATTCCCTGTGGTACCATTTCTCATTAATAATATTCTTATCAAGTCATCATCTCATTAGCAACTTCTGAAACATTTCTATGTTTTGCACTCAGAAAATGTAACAAAATTATCACAAAGAGTCTGTGGGATGACTCCCATTTTAAGGTTCTTCACTCACTACAGTTAACTGAGTGTTATTGCTTTAATCTCTAATGCGATGCATAATGATTTCCGTAATCATTTCCAGGATTTTCAGGATTATGTACATAATCATCTCCAATCTCAAGCGCTGTTAGTCACAAGCTGTCAACACTACAAAGAAATGCCCACAGAAACACAAACTTAGTGAATATCTGTGTTTGGTTTGAATCTTTTTATTTCTATTTTTGTTTTGTTTTGAAACAGAGTCTTGCTGTGTTGCTCAGGTTGCTCTTTGATTTCCAGGGTAGCACAAGCTAATCTTGAATTTATGATTTTCCTTCTGTAGCCCCTTGAATTCTAAGTTTGTGTTTCCCACCACATCTAATTTTCTTTTTGAATCATGAATTCTGGGAAGTCCCATAAAGTCTTAGGGCTGGGAGTCACCAGTCCATCAGGTCACATCCCCACACCTCCTGCTAGAGACAGAAGAACTGATGCTCCCAGAGAGGGAGTGGTTGGCATGACCTTGCTCGTTCCCTACTCCTTGGAGTATGCCGTCCCTTCAGCTCCAGGATATTAGACACACTGGGCCCTCAAACATTGTGTTCAATGTTTATGCTTCCCCATCTCCAAAGTCCTCTGCAGTTCACCTCTTCTCTGTTCCAAATCCATGGAGATTGTCCACTAGTTTAATAAATTGAAAAACAACTCATAACCTGAGAAGCCAAACAATTTTTTCCTCTGGCATAGCCCCATGGACTTTATCCTTTTATATCTAACTTTCCACTTGGCCTGTCTTCTGGCCTGTCCTTTAGAATTTTAAATTCAGCCTGTCACTGAACTAGAACCTGCTGTTCCTCCCACTCAACCCTGCAGGTTCAGTTTATCCTTCCTAGAGGCCATGGCGAAAACTCGCATTTTTCTTCTTGACCTCGTTTGTATTCAAACCGAATTTCTGATCAGAACCTAACCGCTTGTCCCTCCTTCCGTGGCTTCGTCTCAGTGTTATGATCTCCAGTTTGCTTCTAACTAGTCACCCTGGTGCTTCTCCCATCACTATGGACATGAACTCTTACAATGTTCTACGGGAACGTGACGTGTGCTGCTTTTTCCCTCCCGGACCTCATCCTCCAAATTTGCAACTTTTCTCTTTCTTCTGTGGTCCTACTTCTTGGTATGCACAACTGTTTTCTTACCATATTACTTAAAAAATAGGCCCTGGAACTCCACTTGATTACAGGTATTCTTTTTTTCTGTTTTGTTTTTTCATAATAATTTTCTGCCTTTAACTTACCAGATATTTTAATAGCAATTAAATATTTATCATATGCATATGTTTACCTTCCATTTTCTATCCAGAATAAAAACTGAAGGAATGAATTTTATTATTTTGTTCATTATTCTATTTCTAGTCCCCAGGAGCATAACTTTACATAAAAATTTTTATCACAATAACTATCTTTAAAACCCTATTCTTAAAATTGTCATTTCAAAACTGTCTTATGAAAAGTTAAGTGTTACACTGAAAATATTGCAGCATTCCTTTAATGCTCTTTTTACTATTTCCAGTAGCATTTGTCTGCTTAATTTCATATACCTGGAGATTTTAACGAATTGGTTTTAGAGTATGCTATTATTATTGGCATTCCTGTTTGTTTGTTTCCAGCATTTTTGGTGCATTCCAAATAGTATTCAATTATGCAACAACAACATCACACTACAAGTATTTGTTCATTTCTGCCAAGTGTAAGTAAACATTGTATAAAGTTTAAAGTTGAACTTTGAAAATTCAGGCAAGTTGAGACAATGATGTACAAGTAATTTGATAATTAGTTCTTCATGAGTTTAAATTCAAAATACTCATTATTGCTGAAATTAATAGCTCAAGTTTAATGCCTACTTTGACTTCACACTTAATTTTTTTTATGAAAACTATGGACATTTAGAGGTAACTTGAATCTGATATTACCTAATAAAATTTATTTTTAAAACAATCGATGACCGTGAGCACTATCTGAACAACTTTTTTCTCAACACGTAAGATTACTTCCTCCTAATTATACAACATTGTTGGGCTGGGGATTTAGCTCAGTGGCTTAAGCACCTGCCTGGCAAGTGCAAGGTCGTGAGTTCGATCCCCAGTACCAGAAAAAAAAAAAAGTAAAAATTATACAACATTGTTATACCCAGTGAAAAAATATCTATTCATGTTCACAGTCTGGTCTTGAACTTGTGGCCTCAACTGTTCCTCTCACCAGGGTGTGCAGGCTAGCTAGAACTGCGACATGCACCACCAAAGGACACAGTGATCACGAGTTGCCTTTCTGGGAGCGGGTAGACAGACAGTATCACACAAGGGGAACGGCTGACTGGAGGAACAAGAACTGTGTTCACTACGAGGTAATGACAAGCACCAGCAACTACTGTGAGAATGAAGCAGGAACAAAGAAGACTCTGGGTCCAGGGGTACTGAGAATCCTCCTGCTGTAAGACCTCATAGGAAGTCAAGGACAATGAAGGAAGAGGGCACGGTTCTCCCTCTAAGGACCGCTGGGCTGATGGGTCTGTGAATGAGACCACGGACATCGCCCTTGTGCTTTGTAGTATATGATCAGGTCTGCAACCCAGAGCTGTGCAAGGAAAAGCCTAATTGAAAACTGTGTGTGCAGAAAATATTTTCAAGAAATTGGACTGTGAGCAGCCTAGGTGAAGGAAGGCCGCAGCTTGAGAGCTGGGAGAGTCACAGAACCTTTGATGAAACGCAGGTCCTGGGAATGGGTTCTGCATGAGGATTTGCATGTATTGCTATTTCATTTTGAACTGATTCCCCTTGTTCTCCGTGCTTTAATTTCTTCATTCATGGTGGGAATAAGCACACTTCCTGATAGATTGATGAGAATTAACACAACTGTCTATACAAGGCTATTAAGTTCTGCTTAGCATGGAAAACACAATGTACTACGAATCATTAACTAACGCTGTCCTTACAGTCATTGAAATACATTTTCTTTGCCGCATTTTCTTCTTTTCCAAAACTTTCATGGGCTTCAAGTGGTTGTTATACATTTTCTGTGAATTTATCCTAAGTGAGAAAGAATGCTTGGTTCCTAATGATTCCTCACAGGCAAAACATTGTTCTCCTCCTCTTGCCTTATTATAATGTGTATTCAAGTTCCCGTGGCATCTTGCACTGAAATTGTAAACTGGAAGGTTGTTAGTACAAAAGTAAACAGCAAAATAAGCAGTGATCTGGAGCCGCACAATAAGCATCAGAGAAAACGTATTTTATTGTGTATTAGTGCTTTATAAGCACATGGAGCCCACGGTGGCGCGGGTTAGATGTCAGTACTTAGCTTTCTGCTTGGTTATAGAGTTCAGTTTCTGTAGCTGCTGGAACATGCATTAAGAAGTAACTCCGACTTGCAGTTATTTTTATTTCCCAACTTTGTAGAATCCCAGAGGCTAGCATGATGAGCCGCTTTACAATGCTGTTGAGTTTTATCGTCTATTAAAAAGGATCTCAAGACCTGTATTTCTGTTTGCACACCATAATCTGCCCCCAAGTAATTTCTCTTCCAATTAATTGTTGCCTGCAGTCTTGAACTAGAACATCTTTTATTTATACCGCACTGTCGATCTGCTGCCTGGGGAGGGGATTTATTAGCAATGAAGCAGGTTGTCTGTGATACATTTGACAGTCTGTGATGTCTTCATTGTAATGCACACAAGTTGTGTTATATTTAACAAAAACCTTCGGTGATTCTGGAATCCCAATAACAAAGGAAAATTAAGTATATTTTCTATTATTTTCTTCATCTTATTGAAGACCTGAGGTACAGGTGCACTTAAGGCAAAATAGAATTTTATGTCTATGAGGTGATCAATTTTGCATTTACTCTGTAAACAGCTTGAGAGAAAGAAAGATGGTAAAGGAATATAGATTTTTGCATCCAGGCCCAGTTTAAGAACTTAAGTAGATACCTAAGTTTGATATTTTTACAGATGAATTTAAAGATTGGATTGTAGAAAATATGTGTGACTTAAATAAGTTAATATATGTAAAAATGTATAGCTGTACTTGGCACATAATAAACACTATGAAACTATTTTCAGTAAGTACTTTGAAAACAATGGCTACTGGTGTTTTATCTTGTCAACACAGTTTTCTATTTGTATATTCATTACTTAATTTCATTTTTATTAATAATGCTATAACAAATAAAATATGGTTATGTATTTGACTACTTTATCGAATGCAATTTAGACAAAATTATGAGTCAAAGGGTAGAAGTTTTTAAGATTCGTGGCACGGACATTTTAAGAAATTTCCTAAAAAAATTGATAAGCAAGTCTATACTACTGCCACACACACTGTTTTCATGAAGCACTACTCTTATCAACAGTGTTTAATATCACTCCAAAGCATAAAGTAAATTTTTAAATTAATGAATGTAAACTATCATTTGATATTAATAGCATCTTATTTTAACTTACATTATATTGCTACTGATACGTTTTCATTTTCTGATCATAATATTAATTATGTATATTTGTTTTATTATATATTCTCTTCTGGTTATATTTCTAAGAGAAGTCATATTACAAACATAATTTTGAGTCTTCTGTTTTCACTCATTATTATTCTGTAAGCAGTCTTGAATTCAATACATCTGTATTTCCAGGTAAATAAAATCATTTAAAATCTTACTAACTTTTCTGTAATTCTTTTTATATACATGAGTTAATCCTAAATGATTGACATTCAGCATTGTGTACACTGCACTGTACTGTTGCCCTTTCTGCCTGTATATAAATTTTAAAAGCATATTTCATACTGATGCTAATATGCCACCTACTTAATAATTGTAGTTCTATCCCATAATGAAATGAAATAATTTTGTTTTTCATATATACACCTATTGTTAATTTGAAAATGGGTATGTGTCTTAAATCATTTACTGTCATTGTTAGTTTTTAGTTCTCTTAAATTTTCAAATTGCACCTTTTCTAAAACTTCTAAATTCTGATTGTACTAAATTTATGTGTTTGATCTCCTGGAACTAAATATTCTCAGGAATTTTGAAATTGATGGCATTAAAATATACAATTAAAAGCTGCATGTGAAATATCTTTGCATGAAAATTAAACCCGAGTTACTCAGGATCAGAGAGACACTGGTTCTGTGCCTATGCCGAGGTCACTAGCCTTTTACAACTAAGAACAGGAACAATCTGTGCATCAGGCTCTACGAAGGTAAGATGGGCATAAATGTTTCTCCTTCATCCATTTTTTGGAAGGATCAAGTAAAATCATTTATGCAACCAAGTTATCACAGTATCTACTTCACAATGTAGAGCACTTATTGAGGGGGTTAGGTGGGGACTCTTAAAATACAGATATGTGATACAAACACTTTTATTGTACTTTGTAAAATTTTGATGGTTTGCACTTTCCAATTAACTTCCATTTACTTAATCTTACCTAGGACCAGCTTCTCTATATTGAGCAAAATCCTTGTTCTTCAACTTGGCTCTTTAACTGGGCTTTGCTACTAACTTTAGAAATTTTATCAGTACCAAATACAGCATTCCTAAGTGAGAATGCTGGAAAGCAGCTACAAAGTACTCACACGTACCCAACACTTTTAACTGTCATAGCTGCAGCACTCTTACGCTTTCTGCAGTTACTGTACTTCATACCCTTGAACTCAATTCCAGATTTCTTCACTTTCTCTTCGCCCCTCCTCACTTCATCCCACCCCATTTCTTGCACTTTTTCTTTGTTCTTTTTTACTGAGGAAAAAATTGTGTTGGTTAGCCAGTGTTATTAACCTCTGTGAATATCATGCAGATATTCATGCACTCACAGAGAAATTTCTACAAGTACCTAGTTAAGCTGGATGGTTTCCACTGGGAAATGTTATCCCTAATACTTCTGTGGTCAGACGTGTGCAGGCAACATTTTTATAGTAAACTGTAAATTCAACTGCTGATGCTTTTGTTCCCATAATGTTATAGTACTTCAGTTAGTGTTTTAATTGTACTCCAACAATCTTCTGCATAAATTCACTTGAATTTTCACAGAATTTATGGTCAATGCAAATTTATTCCAGTCATGGTTTATAAAAATATTTAAACTGAAGTAGAAGATTTTCATTTATTTCTTTGTATATTACAGTTTCTTTGATTTAATCTAATAATCTGATCGATATATCAAATTTCTTGATCCAATTACTACCTTATTTCCATTCATTAATCCTTTATTTTCAGAAGCAGTATCAGATTTTAAATCTCTCTATCTTCTTAGAGATGACATTGGAAATAAGGAAAAAGATAGATACCTCTCATGTATTAGCTTCACATAAATATCTAAATTTAGTGTAGTCCCTAATAGATTTTTATTTTGCTAGTAGGTTAATATATAAATCTGTGTCAGGAAAATCTTGCTTATCTTTCCTTCCTTTTCAGAGATTCATGGTAAGTTCTTCAGTATATCTAATTTTTTAATTTCTTGGATGTTTTAACTAAATTTATGATTGATACATATATTTCATTCTCAGTTTTCTAATTCTATATAGTTTAAAAATAATAAAGTACTTAGATTTTGGGAGGATAGCCAAGGAGATTTTATCATACATTTAGCAATGCATTTAAAAGAAAAAAAAAGTATATTGCATGATGTACAGAAATGGACAAATGAGGGGGAAAAAAACATTACTCTCTATCAATGGTTTTATTCTCTTTCAAGATAAATAGCAAATCTCAGTGCAGATTTAGAATTGTTAAATGATTGAAGCTATTGAATTCTCTCTTTATATATGTGAATATTATTATGTGCATAAAAGACATGTAAGTGAAATGTCTGCTGTTTATGAAAGAAGAAATTCAATCTTTCATTTTTTTCCATTAAGCAAATTGTCTAAGGTCAAAAGTGAATGATATAGATATAATGTGTCCAAGCTTTCTCCAGCCCAGGGTTTTTTCCCAGGATATTACCTTGCTAATTTTATTTCTCATACTTTGTATTTATCAGAAACCTGTCTTTCTGTCTTGTCTTCTCCTTCCCAAGGCCTTGTGCATGCCAGGCAAGCTCTTTACCACTGAACAGTTTACTCAGCACTAGATGCTTTCTTCAATTTGAACAAATACTTCCCTCTTATCTTCTGGCTCTAGTTTTGCTTTCCTCTTTTTCTTTTGGTTTCTTTTCTGAACATAGATTATCATTCTCCAGGGGTTATCTAACCCTTCATCTATTTTCCTTAATATGTTCACCATATTTTATTGACTCTCCTCAAATAATGAACTTTGCCTTTCTTTTTAAAAACCAGTCCTTTCTTAAGGATCGTCCTGTTTCCATTTTATGGATCCTCCAGTGTCCCTTTCCGTCTTCCTTCTTGAGTATTTTGCAAGTCCTTAATGAAACTAGTATCCTTTTTACTGTTTGTTTCTTGATACGGTCTTCAACCTTCCTTTTGTAATTTTTTGAAAGACAAATTTTTCATATGAATGAAAACTTTTTCTTTTTTTTTTTTTAGTAAATTGATGATACTGTTTCACAGTCTTGGTTCTCATTTCTGTAGTTGAGAGGGTAGATATTGTCCTGACTTATGATTGTCCAGGTCTTATTTCTTACTTTTATTTTTTTGTTTATTTGTTGCATAAATTTTATCTATGGGGTCTATGGACTCAGGTCTTCTTCTTCTTCTTCTTCTTATTGCCTAGAGGGAAAAATCCTTCAGCCTTTTTGGACCCTCCCTTTGACAGTTTGATTTTGATTTTTCAAAAAATATTAGCTATGTCATCACATATGTTAACCCCACCTCTGAAACCACCTGGTCTGGAATACAAGCATCATTCCTGATTACTCCAACTTTGCCCTGTCTGGCCTCCTAGCCTAGCTCCCCTACGCAGAATTTAATTTCTTCTCAATGGAACAAACGATCCTTCTAAAAGTACAAGTCAGATCATGCCACATTTCTGCTTAAAACCTCTCCTTCCTGCCAACTCAGATACAAACTCAGCTTTCTGCTATTCTGCTGTCACCCTGTTCTCCTTTCCCTTTAGCAGGCTCTTCTCGAGAGAAGAGTCATCCCCTTCCTTTCTTAGACGTGCTACACACTTGCTGTCTGTTTTACTTTGGCACAGATGTTACCAGGTGTTATCTGTTTGCCTCATTCCCTTCAAATACTAACCCTAATTATTCTTCCTCAAAGATCTTTGTCTGATAAACTTCACCATGGAGTCTGATTTCGTTTTTCTACAAAGTCTGATTTCTTGATGCTAAACTCTTCACGCCATCTTCCCTTATTCCACAGCAAGTTTTTCTTGACCTAGTGCATGCTGTAGAAGTTTTGGATGGAGAGATGTTGTTTTCCTTGCTTTATTTTGCAGAGTCTATAGTTATATCATACCCATAGGAAGCTATAAAATTTTTTTCAAAATAAATGTATATTTATTTGTAACATTGTTTTATATAACAACTAGCATTTTTCAGTTTTATAATAGGATGAATAATACATAATATATCTTGTGGAGACCTAAATGAATTCTATCTTTAAAATGTTTTGTTAAAGGCAAACACAACCCCTCCCTGCCCACACACACAACACAAAATACTCTAGACAAATTAAAGAAAAAGTAAACAGGTCGTTCTTCAATGTTTTATTTAAAAACAAAGTAGAAGGTACGACTTCACTTTGAGGAATATTTTCTTAAAATGCACTCAGGGACACACACCATACATATATGTGAGGGAAATATTGGCATATTTTATTACATGATTATTAAGAACTAACCATTAAAGAACCAGATAAAAGTTCAGCATGACTGAGACGACCAGTCATGTTCACCAACTTCAGAAAGGATGGAAAACCAGTAAAAGCATGGTATCTCCCATGAACTATAAATATATCCCATCAGTGACTGAAATTTCTAAGAAATAAAGTGCTTTTAACTTCTGCTTAATGTTTAAACTTAATATGGAAAAATGACAACCACATGGGAAATAATAGAAGCAAGTCAAGTTCAGTTTTAGATACTATTCTTACAGCTAAATCACATAGAATACCACTGAAGCACATGTCTCTATATATCTATATCTATATATATCTATTATCTCTAACTATAGCTCTAGCATATATAGATAACATCTATATATATCTTTACATATGGAAGCCACAATCTTGAATCAGAAACCTAATTTACAAATTTTGTTTTTGTACCTTTATTTATTGATTTAAAATTGGATATAAATGTTATCTTCACTGATTACAGACAATATGTCTACAGAGATTTTACTTTGTAATTTAATTTTCAGTATATAGCCTTTTCTGTCATTATTCATACAAAAAGACAACACTTTCCTAGGCTGTTGGAAGGATACCTGACTACAGTACTCAGTTTACTTTTACTTATGAAATTGGGAAAACTAGAGGAAAGAACCTGGCCTCCGGTGAAGATGAGATTTTTTAAAGACCTGAGGCAGAGCGAAGAGTATTTCAAAGAAAATGTACCACAACCAGACTTAGTAATGTGTAGTTCTACACCACCAGCATGAGAATCACTTGGGAATGTAGAAGTGACGATTCTTGGATTTCAGCCTCCCTGCAGATTAGGAGACCGGAAGTGTCCAGCCGCTCCCAAACCCGGCCAAGTAATAACTCTTATCTTGACCAAATGAGATTGCCACGGCTGCACACAAACGTGCAGAAGCCAGGAAGAGCATCTGCTTGTTGCCTGTAATAAATGATTCTTTGCCTTTCAATTTTGCAGGTGACTTAATTACATGAATGTTACATTATATGTAATACCTTGAATACTAAATACAGAACGAAAATACATATAATTATGATAGAAATTAATAAAATACTGCCAGCATTCAAGCAACTCTCTTACATTCCCTCCAACGATCACCTCCTCATATAAACACTAACCCAGATTTCTAAATTTTAATTTTTTTTCCCTTGGTGTGATTTTTATAGATGGAACTGTGATACGTGTTCTCTAGTCACAGTGACCTCTTTTTGCTCATGTGGTTTCTATGCATCCATGTTTTTAGCCTTAGTAATCATATCTGTGATTGTATGCTTCTGAGTTACAGAAATGTGAAAATTATACACTGGTTCTAATGAAAATGGATATTATTTAGATAATTTCTGGCTTGAAATCATGAATGATGATTTTGTAAGCTTGCATGAACTTGTTTCTTGTTGCCGTTTTAACAGTATATGTACATATGTGTACAGACACATATGCAAATATATGAATACATATATTTATATGAGAACTTTGTAATGATGATGTAAATATCTGCTAAACGTTAATAAATAATGAATATTGTTTTCAAAGAAATTATTCTACTTTATCCTTCTCTTAGAAAGGTATGAAACTTCTCTTTGCTCTACATGTATTTATTATTTGGTGAGTCATACATTTTTATTTTAGTTTCAGTTTTATCCAATTTTTATTTTTTACAAATAATTTGAAACATTTTGCAAATTTACTATTTGCTTTTCTTTTTGTGAAAAACTTACTATTTCTTCATCCATCTTTTTATAAGAGGCTTATAAATTATATAACATATGATGGATTTGTACGATAATAAATTGTATATAAATGTTTTAGTGAAAGTATGCCACATTTTTGACTAACTAGAATGAAAATTACAGATTTATATCCAATTACCTAAGAATATCTATGCCCAGAGAGGGGTGAATGTTGCTCTCTGAACTCTCCTTTGAAATGCTGACAATTTCTACATGTGGTTTCATTTTCCTATGTACTTTTCTCACTAAGAAACAAATAAGTATGTCTGATAGTGGGTGTGGAGGTATTTTTACCAAGAAAATTAGACCAGCCTTGGTTTGAATCATTTCATCTTTGAAGGATCATAAAAGTAAAACCAGATTTGCAGCAATTTTCCTTTCTGACGTAATTGGAGGTGCAGTAAATGTTATCCTGAACCAGTGTTTTTAGTATTAATGACAGAACGTATTGCTTCTTTTTGTTTACAGCAACTTGGTGTTGCTGCTGGAAATTAGTTTGCTAATAGAAAATGCAGTTTCCTTCTAGCAAAACTTTCACTTAATAAATGGGAGCTTTGGCTAATGAATACTACTTAGGTTAAATTGCACTCTAGGTTGTAAAATTTATATTCTTTTTCTCTATATTCATGAAGGCTAATTTAAACTCCCCCTCAGTATTCCGATACCTTACTTAACTTAGAGATCTGAGAACCTGCTTGTATTAAAGGCTTCTTTCTTGAGTTTGGCCAGGTGGATGAGTCTATTTTGCAGCTATACCTTTTGTGACTATTTTTGATCTATGCCTGCTTTACACCTTTAGGGACTTCCTAAATCAAGTCGTAAACTGCTGCTTTTTCAGACCTTCCTCAAAGTTTCTCATGAACAGTATCAGGGTACTATATTTCTTGAGATATTTTCTTTACGCCTCAGCTACCTCACCTGTAATGTGTATAAAGAGAAGATCTATTTCACAAAATTTGCTACGTCAATAATAATGAAGAGTTACAACTCTACTGCTTTTGTTGAAGAAATAAGTATGACATACAACCAACACGGTCTTTCTCACAGTTACATGTAATCGATGGATCCTTTTGTGCTCTAGTAACCAACTTGAAGGGTTCAACGGACTTTGTAGCCCACAAAATCTAAAAAAATTCCCATTTGATCACTGAGAGAAGAGATTACTGACATTTGCAAAGAAATGTATTGGGCCGCCATTTTCTTGCCAATCAGATCTCAATCTTGGTAAAAGAGTGAAAGCCAAAAATTAAGAACTTAACACAGTCACTACTTTTTACTACCAAAAGTTTTTCCCATGAATGATCAAAACTGAATTAATCACAAGGCAGTAAGTGTACTCTAGTGGAATTTGCTAAGATCTGTATGTAATTCAAAACTTTAAATTGTTTTTCATTTACCTGAAATGTTTACATATCGATGTTTTATATGATTACTTTTATTATAGATGAGTGTCACTAAGAATCTGCATCAAATCACACTATTACTGAGGAACAATAGTCCAGTTTGACAAACTCTTCAACATGGATAAACAAGTGGTAGTATTTCCTCAGTTCCTGGTATTTACTGCATATTTCACTTTCCCAGTCCTTGAACAGCTCCCAGCAACCATTTGTTTCTCTCCCCATAAGGATGAAAGGCAAATTACTGTACTAGCTGGCAATGTCTTTGTGCTGTGTGTCCTCTCAGAATAATAGGCTCATTCTTACCAGAAAGCAGGCTAAAATGAACTAATGTGAATACAATGATCAACTGACTATGATGTGTGATTTCACACAGAATTGCTTTGAAAATTTTTGACACTTCATTAGGGGACTGGCTGAAAGGATTTACTGAAATCATAATAAACCCCAGCAGTCTAAAGTGATCTTTTATTCACCGTGATTTTTTATGGATGTATGTATCTTGTTAGGATGATAGAAATGGTTTGTTTTATTGAAGCTCAATCATGATTTCTATTAAAGTTAAAATGACTCATTATTTGCATAGAGTTTCTGCTTAAATATCTTAATTTAAATTATTTTGGTTATTTTTTATGCCTGGAGAGTGTGTGTGTGTGTGTTTGTGCTTGTATCTTTTGAAGTAAAAGTAATAATTACAACTGAAAATTAGTTACTTCATCATGAACAAATTTTAAAAATGGATATTTATTCATAGATTGTATACATTGTGTCATAAAAAGGACTTCACTATTAAAACAACCCCACCATAAAATTTAAGCATTCTTCTCTAAATATACAACCATTTCTCAGTTTTCCAATTCATTTCTTCTAAGAGTCCAAATAATATTGATTCTTTTTCATTCCCTCAGTAATGAGCCATTATATTACTTCCACTTTTTAAAAATTCTTAGTGTATGTCAGTCCTTATACAATTAAATGATACTGTCTGTCTTTACTCATACTCTGACACACCCTCAGACTTCTTACATATCTGGCTTCTTCAGTGTACCCTTTTCCAAAAATCACTACGTTCATTCATACTTCTTAATGTACTTACAACATTTTTAATTTTGTTTACAAGAAATTCCTCACATTTCTTACCCCTATCTTCTTTCAATGTAATACCTGAAAAATTCCACATCTTTAAGTTTATGAATACTTACTAACTTGTTCACAATAAAACACTGTACTGCTCAGACTTTGCTCAAGAATCTATTCATTTTTTTGCTTCTGTTCTCATTATTTCTTCCATAATCAATAATCGTTTCTATTTACAAACATATTCTGATGCCCTCTAAATTCAAAATCTCTGATTTAGATTTGAATCTTGGTAAAACTCAGATTCACCTGCAGTATGTCTTGAGTATATACAAAATGAAATGTCGGGTAAAATCTTTATTCTAGAGGTTCAAGGGCCACTTGAACCTATTAGTGATTCTACCACTGCTTCAGTCTCTATTCCTATTTCCTTTTAAACCTATGGAAAGAAGTATTTTCTCCACTATATGATTGAAAAAGCTGTAAAATGTCAATGAAATTTTCTTTATTCAATCTAATTGCTGGTTAATTCATTCTAATTCTCCATTAGATCAGTGGTATTTGACATATTATTCAATTTTTAAATATTACATTTTATTGCCCCTTTCCTTTGTTGTTCTTTTAGTCCATATGTATTCCAAGATTCCTGTACATTGAAAGGTACCTGAGATTAAATTTCAATGCTCTTTTTCTTTTCTTTGTATGTTTATTCCATGGAGAATCACATCCAGTCATTCAGCTTTACATGTTGTCCATGTGCCGTGCTATCTCATCTGTAATCTGCAGTTCTGACCTGAGCCCTAAACTGAAGATGACCATGAAAAACTGCATAAAATTCACTTGTACGTGTAAGAGATATTTCCAAATCAACATATCTAAATCTGATTTAAATTTTCACATGCATTTGAATCCTCATTCCTTTCTGAAAAAAGAGAAATTCCCCACTTTCTCATTGCTCACATTAAGAAAAAAGGAATAATAAAAGAATTATGATTTACTGTTTCTTTCTCTTAAAACCATCAGCAAACCTAGTAGACTTAAAATTCAAAATATAGCAGGAGTCTGACATTTTCTCACTTCCTCTTCCTTTTTGTGTCCATCCAGTCCTCATGTTCTTATGTTTGCAATAATGTAATAGTTCCAAATCTTGTCTCTCTGCTTTCCTGTCTACTTTGAAAGGAATCTTTCACCAATGCGACATTATGACACTGCTCATCCAACGTTTCACTGTCTTTGCACAGAAATGCAGAGCTGCTGAAGTAGCTCATTATACCTCTCTCCCCTGCACTGAGGGCCTTGTAGCACCCCTTGTCAGCCCAGGTTGCCAGCTGGCTTTCTGCTCTGTGAACACTCACACCACCCCCAAGCTCGAGCTAGTACACATGCTGTTTTTTGTTGAGGTGCTCCGGATTCGTTTATTCATTCAACAAACACTTTTACTGAGAATCTGTTGTGGATCAGCAGCATTCTATTTATTTATGAAAACTCAGTGACTAAACCAATAAGAATAGGTAGCCCAAATTGAGCTTACATTTAAAGACAATCGATCACTACCATAACATACTTTCGGTAGCATTCAGAACTCCTTATCCTGAACACACTCCTTCATTTTTCTCCAAAGAATTTATTACACTAAAACTATTGCATGTTCATTTGCACACCCATCTTTCATACCTGTGCTGCATCCTTGTAAACTCATGACTCTGAGGTGAAAGTCTATTTGTTTGATAGTAACTTGAGCACCTAAAATATTGTTTTTTGTTTGTTTTTATTTTGAAGAGAATAAAATCAAATGAGACAAAACAAAATAGAGTCAGTTCAAACAAAAGGATGGGCATAGTACATGACTTAAAAACAAAATACAAGCTAATCAACAATAGTTTCCATAATGCCTCTTGTTATCTTCAAAAGAATTGCCTATATCATCAGCCATGATAAAATTGAACAAAACAGTACAGAAAAAAACCAATAAAAACAAAACACTGGAGACATTATAGGACTTCAAAAGAAGATAATAGTCAAACCAGAATGGGTATAATAGTGAATCTTATTGTCTTCAAAGTAATTGCCTATACCCTCAGACATGATACTATCAAACAAAACAGATTTGAATAAAATCAATCAACACAAGACAGTAAAAGCAATATAAGTTTTCAGATCAATTTAATAGGAAATCAAAATAGGTTATATAACATATCCTGCTATCTTTGAAATAGCTATCCATGCCATAAAAATCTAGTACAAGTAGACAAGCTGGAATAGAATATAACCAAACTAAACAGACCAATGAAAACAACATGGGTTTCAAATCATGATACAGGATTAATAATGGCCACTGCCTTCCCTTTTCAGATAATTCATCCACTTTCACTTTCACAGAGTGCATTGTACCTTTTGTATCCCACTAACTCCTCTAGTTTTTAGGTTAGGGTGGCAACCCACTATTCACTTAAGTGATTCTGAACCTTTTTACCTTTGAGCATGATCTCAAGTTTTATCCATTTACCTATAAAGAGCTTCAAGGTTTTCTTTCTTTATAGCTGAGTAGTTTTCCATTGTATAAAAGTGTCATGGCTTTCTAACCAATCTGCAGCTGATGGGCAAGCTACCCTCACATTTTTATGGTTCCCTGGCATAAAGCATTGTTTTCTCATCTTTGACTTTCAGTCTATAAACAGTCTTTCAGGTTAATTATATTCCTTACATAGAGCATATTGATTGGCCCTATCTCCTGATCCACTATGCCTGTGTTTCTTTTTACTGGTGTACCAAGGCCATCCATATTAGTGATGATGGACAACTTTCCCTTCCTCATCCCTCCCATGCTATTTTTCTTCCATTAGTTGTCTACTTTGCTCCTTCATTCTATTGTCTTCCCTGTTCATTGAGCCCCCTCTGTCACTGTTCCTGAAGCCATGATCTTTTTTTCTCTCTCTAGAATGTCTTTCAGTATTTTTTGTAGGGTTGGTTTGGTAGTCCTGAACTCCCCCAGTTCCTCTTTGTCATGGAAACATCTTGTTTCTCCATTAATTTTGAGAGATAATTTGCAGGGTACATCTATCTGGGTTGGAGGTTATTTTCTTTCAGGACTTGCAATACTTCATTCCAAGCTCTTCTTGATTTGATCATTTGTCGAGAAGTCTGTCATGATTCCGATGGGTTTTCCTGTATAGGCAATCTGTTTCTTTGCTCTGAAAGCTTTTAATATTCTGTTCTTATGTTGAATTTCTGGGATCTTGATTATTATATGTCTGGGTGTAGATCTATTTTGGTTATAGCTAGCTGGAATTTTCTGTACCTCATTTATCTGAATATCATTTCCATTTTCTATGTTTGGGAAGTTTTCTTTAATTATTTCTGTAATTAAACTTTATATTTCATTTATGTTTACCCCTGCTTCTTCACTCACATTTTTTATTCTTAAGATATAGATCCTCTTGTCATCTTCTAGTTTTTGTATTGTTACTTCCTCATTCCTTGTCATTTTTAAGAGATGATTTCTTTTGCAATGGCAAACTACAAGCCTGTCTTCAAGGTTTGATAGTTTGTCTTTAGTTTCTTCAAGCAGTTTTGACAGCTTTCAATGGAGTTTTAAATTTCCTGGTAATCTCTTTGAATCTGTTTCATGTATTCTAAATTGTTTCTATATTGTTCATTGATGGTTTCCCTCCTTTTTCTATGCTCCTCTATTCTTCCCTGTGTCTTCTTTAGAGGTACTTAGCAATTCTGCTACTATATTTCTTATATCTTCTTTTAAATGTGGTAGTATTTCTATTCTAAGTTCTTTTATAGCTTCATGAAGTTGTTTCTTTATTTCAGTTGCTGTTACTTCAGAAATTGCAAGTGTGCAACTCCTGATCTCTTCTGTGTTTACCTCCACTGGACCAGTACTGCTTGGGTCGGAGGCCAGAGACTGCCTTTTGTGTCTTCCTCTAGTCATATTCCTGGTTTCTTCCAGCCAGGTGTGTAGTGGGGTCCCCAGCACTTCCTATATTGGTTATAATTACTCTGAAGTGTGCTAGCTAGGGATTTCTACTGTTTGCTGCTTTTCCCAGTCTGCTGGTGACTACTGCAGTATAAGCAGGGGCAAGGCAGGCTGGACCCTCCCTTCTGAGCTGTTAATACATGGAGTCTTCACCACATTAATTTGTATACCAGGTGGGTGGGTTTGGTTAGGGATAGCTTTAGGCAAACCATGGCAGTGGCTATTGGACTGCACGTAGGGGCAGGACTCAATCCAAACAATTTCCCCCAGTCTGCTCTGCACTAGGAGTGGCTGAATGAAGCTGCTGCAGTTCTGGTTCCAGGCTTATCCTGCCCAACCTCAAAGTGGCCCCTGGCCAATTGGCCACTCCCATGGGAAGACTGAGGGCCCCACACTAGCCACCAGCCAGGGCAGTTCTCTGGTCTGCTGCTCCCCTGTACCACTGCATCTCCCCACGGAGGCACTGGGGACTGCCAGCCAGCAGCTTCACTGTGACCATGCATCTATGGATTCCAACAACACTTCTTGCATAATGGGACCAGTTCTGGTGAAAGCGCCTCTGGCTGCCACCTTTTGTCAAATTTTTTATTTTTCTTTTCTTTTTATTATTCTCTTTGTGGGCTCCATTTTAGTTTTTTCCTGAGTCAAGGGGACCCATCTCTTTCTTTCTTATCTTCTCCACAATGCTATATTCCAGTATCTGGACTGTTTCTCTCAGAGAAGCTGTTTACTCTGCTGCTTACTGTTCCACCATCTTCCCAGACTCCTAAAGTATTTCTTTTTATGTGTAAATATTGATACACAATAATCTAGTTTAACAATTAAAGTATTAGTTCATCTGTATTATACCTGCGGTAAACAGTATTTTACAAAAAAATTGATACCTTGATGAATTAGGGAGTCTGAGAAAATACAAATTTTCAATTTTCTTTTTATCAAACCTGTTAAGTAAGCAAAAATGATGTTGCTAGCACATAAAATGGAGACCATTATGACACAGTAGTTTCAGAATTCTAGAAAAATTAGAAAGTCTTTGTAAATTAAAAGGTGAAGACAGAGAAATTTACAGCTTAAAGTGTGCACAATTAAATATTTTGAAATAACAACAACAACAAAAACATGTCTTCCCATGTTGAAATCTTGGTGGCTAAACTCAGAAATGTCAGAATGAATCACCAGGGAAATATTACAACAATAAATGTCAAAACATTTATTGTTTTGATAAGAAACAGCAGAAATAAGTATTTTAAAATGCACCTTATTATGGGCTAGAAAGAAAATCAGAGAGATACAAAGATAATGTCAAAACTGTTCAAGGGAAACTGAGAAATGGAAAAGATCATAAATTTGGGCAAAAGTGTGCCTGCACCTCTGAGAAGGGTAGAAGTGTTTAGGGTGACAGCCTGTACTTCACGTGGCTCTGAGAAGCAAACATTCTGACACCAACCCTGAAGCAAGCATTGAGCACGGAGACAAGACAGAGTTTCTCGGACCTCACATCTGCTAGAAGGTATGAAGTTACCTCACTCTGACATCAGATGCTAGTAGATCCACGAGCTACGCACTCTATGCTGCTTTATTGTCAGAAATGCATAATTCTTTACTGAAAAGTGAACTCATTAATATTTGAGAGAGAATTTTGAATTCGAAAGCAAGGGATAATGTAAAAATATTGATAATGTAAGGATTTCTAAAAGGGTACAGTGACAATTTATAAAGGAAAATAATCAGTTTCATACAAATCAAATCAATCTGTACCTCATCAAGAATAGTGTGCATGGTCTGAAAAACAGCATAGCTAGTGATTAGCGGGTTGAAAGATTTAATAGGTGACTTTTTTAAGAACATAAATTAAGCATAAATGTGGAAAATCTAAGAAGAATAAATCAAAGAACAAATTTCAACATATAAAATAGCTATGAGTGTCAAATTTTATAGGCTATAAGGTTCAGAAATATACAACAGATGACAAAGAAATTAATAATAATAACTGGAACATAATACATATGATACCATAATTAAAAATGAAATCTGAATAAAGATTTAATTAGATATAAAAAGTCAATTTAATAACGAAGTTTGATTAAAAAGAGAACATTTTAGGACACACTTTGGATAAAATGTTAAAATTCCTAAGTAATTTCAGGCCAGAAATTCTAGCACAGTAGAAAAATAAAATTCACAAATCAACATCAAACCTCTTCTCTGATTGCATAATATGGCAGAGTAAAACAAGTTTCCTCTTTTGTTCAGGGTATTCAAAGATCTAAACTCAAATTTTATTGATATTTAATTTCACACACACTGCTAAATCCACACTCAAGAATGTAAGTCAAATAAGTAAATTTATTACTCTTAGCATACTAAGAATCAGAAATACTATGTCCTACAGAAATAACATAACAGAATTGTTAAAGATATAAACTAGAAAAGTTAACAAACATACAAAAAATCATTTAAAAAGATGTACCAATAATTGGGGAAAATGACACAAATTTGTGTTGTTCAAATTGAGACAGAACTTTGGTATCTATCTGTTTAACATATATGAGTAAAGCAATTAATCATTTATCTTTTGAAATTACCATCTTACTACAATTGGCTTTAAGAATTCCAGCCATGTCAAACAAATCATGATTCTTTTTCAAATGTTATAAGACTGGATTAAATGACTGAGTAATTCAAAGGTAACTAGTTTCTCTATTCCTGAGATTTTCCCCTCCATGGAAAATTTGCATTCTCCTTATTAACAAGGAATTAGATAACAATTAATTTCTTCAATTCCCTACATGTTTACAACTGATTTAAATCATGAATATTCCGATAAAAGTTTTTTTTTTTTTTATTTAAAAGAGAATAAAACAAAAGGGGGCAGTACAGAGCAGATCAGAAGAGGACAACATAGGCAACACAGTACTTTACATTAAGTCAACTGGACATCAACAGTATCTAACACCATATCTCTTACTCTGCTATAGTTGAGCATAGTTTCAATTACAATAATATCAAACATAACACAATAGAATAAA
>PVJX010008674.1:0-18265 GCA_004027295.1 Dolichotis patagonum
CCTTTAGGATCTTCCTGTGTAGTCCAGACTACCCTTGGAGTCACTGTGTAGCCCAGGCTGCCCTCAAACTCATAGCGATCCTCCTGCCTCAACCTCCAGCATCCTGGGATTGCAGGCATGTGCCACCAATCCTGGCTGTGACTGCTTTCTTTATCTTCTCTTCCTTAGCTTTTTGGGGGCCATTTTGATAACAGTAATCATAGCAATTATGTAAAACACTAATTGGAATCTCATCCACAAACGTGTGCATCAGGGCTCAGACTGATGGCACACTTACATATACTCTTCTGGCATCGTGAGTCTGTTTACAACCACACAGGCAGCCAGCATTCAGGTTGTAACTGAAGGCTTTGGTCATAAGTTAAACCTAAAATTTTGGTCAGGCCAGATGTGATAGTGCACACCTATGATCCCAGCATTCACTTAGAAGGCTGAGGCAGGAGGATTGCTGTGAATTCAAGGCTAGCCTGCACTACATAGTGGGATCCTGCCTTTAAATTAAATGCCAGTTGTAACCCCAGTTGTTGATACGTGAGGCCAGTCATAACTCAGTGGTTCACTTTATAATACTAGATGCTTCTGCTGTTACTCTGAGGCATGTGCACATTTTAAAAGCACTTTAAGTGTTTTGATTATTTCATTGTTGAGCTTCACAAAGCCAAATGGTTACACTGAACTGAGAAAAAAACCAGACCTAGTTATGGAATCAAATTGTGACTGGATGGAGAGTCAATTTGTCAAGTATATGGGACTCTCAGTCCCCCTTTCCCCTTCCCCATCCCCTGCTTTCTCTTTAATGCTGAACCCACTGTTTTCTTAAAAGCTGTACCTTTTCTTCTCCTCCTCCTCCTTTCTTTTCTTTGAGACAGGGTTTTGCTATGTAGTTTAGGCTGGCCTCGAACTCACTGTGTAGCCCAGGCTGGCCTCAAACTCATGGTGGTCTTTCTGCCTCAGCCTCCTCGGTGCTGGAATTATGGGTGTCCACCACCACGCTAGGCTTAACTGGCATGTTTTATGCAGAGGTATTTAAAATATATTTCAGAATTCTCAACCTCCTATCTAAATAATTTTGTGAGACATTTTCCATAAAAATACTAACATTTTCCTAGATACCCACCTTCACACTATCTCACTGAATTGTTGGTTTCTATTTTAATGTAAAATAGAACTTTTCCTCTCATCATCTGTGCCTTTTAGACTGTCAGGCTAAAGTTTTAGAATTTCGGGCTAAAGGCCTAGTTTTTTCTTTTCTCATGAACAATTTTAATTATAAATAAAAATTTAATTTTTAAATTAGGGAATTACTCTATGATGAATGTGATCATTATATATATCTAAAATGTACCTAAAGGGCCAAGGATATAGCTCAGCGGCATAGTGCCTGCCTGGCAAGCGCAAAGTCCCTGTACCAAAAAATAAATAAAATCTACCCCCCCAAAAAATCTAATAAAAAAAAAAGACCTCAAAAAAATGAAGCAGGGAATTGACTTAATACTAGCTTCGTCAGTTGATGACAAACAGCTTTCACTTCTTTGATTATCTCTATAGTCTTGTAGATATTTATTTGTTATTTATTTATTTAATTTTTGTACTGGAAATTGAAGTCAGGATGTTGTATTTCCTAAGCATGGACTATAACACTGAGCTGGACTCCTAGCCCTGGCCTTGTAAGACTTTCAGTAGTAAATATAATTAATCTTTTGGTGCCCAGTTGGTCTATCTTTTTATCAATTCATGGCCATTTGAGTTATTTCCACTTTCTGATTTTTAGGAATGATGCTACTGTGAATTCATGTATGTTTTTATATACATATTTTCATTTCTCTTGCTTTTTTTGTTGTTGTTTGGTTGGTTTTTTTAAAGATATGGTCCTGCTATGCAGTTTAGGCTGGCCTTGAACTCATTTTGTAGACCAGGCTGGCCTCATATTCAGACTCCTCTTGCCTCAGCCTCCCAACTGCTGGGACTACAAGCATGTGCCACCATGCCCAGCTTCTCTTATTACTTGTTTTGCACTTGTTTCTCAGGTAGGGTCTCCCCTTCTAGTTCAGGCTGGTCTTCAATTCTGGATCTGCCTACCTCATCCTCCTGGGTATTGTGACTATAGTGATGTTTCATGTGAGCTTTTTTCCTTCTCCCCTCACTCTCTTTTCCCTCTCCCCCTTCTCTCTTTTTCTCCTTTCCCTTCTCCTCCTCCTTGGAGGTGTAACCCATTGTCTTCACACAGAGTTACATTCTCCAGCCTTTTATATTTTTAGATTTTGAGACAGGGTCTTGCAAAGTTGCTGCATTGCCCACGATGGGCTTGAACTTTGAATCTTCCTGCGTCGCCTTCTCAGAGTGCTAGAATTACAGGTATGCATCACTGTTACTAGGTTTTCAAGTGCTGGAATCTCCTTCTAGTGGTAATTTTTAGATTCTTTCTATCCTGAACAAAGAATTGATCAAACAAGGGCAAAAGGTAAGAAGGTTTTACTTTTTTTTTTTTTTTTGGTCATTTTGAGACAGGGTTTCATTCACTGTGTAGTTCAGGCTGGCCTTGAATTCACTTTTTAGCCCAGGTTGGCATCTAACTCAGGTGATCTTTCTGCTTCAGCCTCCCAAGTGCTAGAATTACAGACACACACCACACCCAGCCCATTTATTAAAGATGTTTAAAAAAAAAAAGTTCTGCAGAGTGACTTTGGGCCAACTAAAAGTAGGAAAAAAAATAAACTTTACAGGGTAAGAGCAGACCATTGTGAAAGAGAACGCAATGACCCCAAGGAAAATGGCACCATCATTTGTATCTGCCACTGCTCAGGCTGATGTTAGGGTCTACCCATGAATCTTAGAACTTCCAGGGGGCATGGTAGCACACACCTGTAATCCCAGCACTTGGAACATTTTGGCAAGAGAATCACTGAGAGTTTGAGACCAGCCAGCCTGGGCTACAAAGTGAGCTCAAGGCCAGCCTGAACTGCATAGCAAGACCCTGTCTCAAAAAGACCTCCCCCACCAAGAAAAGAACTTTCAATGAGACAAACAGCCTGCTGTGGCATGGGTACTGTAGGTTCCCCCACTGGTAGACCATCCTGTCAAAAACCTGCTCTAATTCTAGCAAGAAGAACTCTAAAGCTAGTACTTGCTGATTGGTTCCAAGGGTAGGGCTTTGGAAAATACTCTGTCTCCTTGGTTGACAAGTCTTACACCTGCACCCCCAGCCAGTTTGCCATACTGATCTCCTATCTCCGTATTATGCTGGGCTAACATATTTTTCTTTGTTTTAAATATACACCAACATTTGAAATTGCATAGTCACATGGTAACTATTTTTATAGGAATTGTCAAACTGTATCAGCACCTACCCAACTTTACATTCCCCTCAATATAGAATATTCCAGTTTTTCTACATTCTCACCAGTACTGTACTTATTTTTGTCTGTGTGTGTTTGTTTGTTTGTACTGGGAATTGAACTTAGGACCTTGCACTTGGCAGGCAGGCTGTTGCTATTGAGCTGTATCCCTGGCCCTTTGTCCGTTTCTTAATCTTAGTTGTCCTAATAGGTATAAAGTGATATCTCATTATGGTTTTGATTTGCATTTCCTAAATAACCATTGATAGAGTATTTAGTCATTTGCCTACTGATTGTTTGTGTATCATTGGAGCAGTGTCTGTTAGAATTTACTATTACCCATTTTAAATTAGATTCTCCACTGTTAAGTTGTAAGAAACCACATGAAATATATGACTTAAATTTCTTTTATAGTACATACAAAGTATGTAGAAATCTGGAGAGAACACATTGTAATGTACAACTACATTTACAACTACAGTGTCCCAGGTGGCTAGCCAGGCACATAATATTATTGTACTGGTTTATTACTCTGTAATCAATGACTGATTGGGTGAGTGGCATCTCTCACTGTTTACCAGTTTTCAATTTCTAGTGTTC
The DNA here is from genome assembly GCA_004027295.1 of Dolichotis patagonum. Lineage (NCBI taxonomy): Eukaryota > Metazoa > Chordata > Mammalia > Rodentia > Caviidae > Dolichotis > Dolichotis patagonum. Next base: position 3,936 of record PVJX010008674.1, read on the forward strand.
AATAAAAGCAGGTACAGAGCTCCACAATTAATGCAGAATGATTTTAAATTAGTATTTTTTGTTATACCTTGGACTCAGGTTGTCACATTAGGTCCTCGTATTTGTGCAGTACATTTTGAAAATTTTCTTTTCATTTGGATTTGTTGTTTCCAAACTATGACTTATTTCTTCAGTTAACTTTGCTTATCATTGAGGTATTTATATATGTGTTTTTACTGAAACCTTTAGTGTAGACACAGACCATTAAATTAGATTCTAATATTTGAAGAAAGCATAGAACCAGAAATGAGCACATGTAGAAGACAGTATTATCACAAGCCATCTACCAAAATCTAAAAATTTGCCAGGTGTAGTGGTATACAACTGCAGTCCCAGCACTTGGGAGGCTGAGGCAGGAGGATTGCCAAGAGTTTGAGGCCAGCCTGGGCTATACAGTGAGTTCAAGGCTGGCCTGAACTACATAGTGAGAACATGTCTCAAAAAAGGGTAGAAATCATTTTTAAAAAGCTTTCAATCAGTCATCTGACCTTAGTGTCTACTAAAAATACAGTTCAAATAATCATACATGAAACAAAGATGAGAAGGAAAGATTTGTAAGTGCAATCTAATGATAACTGAAGGAGACCGCATCTTTGTATCATGGTGTAGTATAATACTTGAGGCTTATAATTGATGACTTTTAATTAGTAAAAGTTTAGATGTCTTGCATGTCAGATAGTATACAGAAAAATTTGTCTTCCTTCCTTCCTTCCTTCCTTCCTTCCTTCCTTCCTTCCTTCCTTCCTTCCATCCATCCATCCATCCATCCATGCTTCTCAGACCTGGCTTTTAATCAAAGCTTTGCCACCTACTGGCTGCATAATTGTTTTTGTTTGTTTGTCTTTTACTACTGGGAATCGAACTCAGGATCTTGTACTTGCCAGGCAGGTGCTGTGCTGCTGAGCTATATTCCAAACTGCATAAATTGTTTAATGGTCTCTGAAACTAGTTCCTTTCTTTTGACTTTCTTGAACTCAAGTCAGTCTTATCTCTTCTAGTAGTGCTTTCATTTATATTCTTTACCTGGAAAGGCCCATATCGTCTCCTATTTTTGACTCTTGATTATCTTCAATTCTTAAGCTTCTTCAAATTTCACCAGTAAGTCTAGATTAGATTACATCCCCCAATAGACATTCCTAAAAGTACGTTTCCTAATTATACTTTTGTATTTATTGTGATTGTACATTTCAACAATGTCTTCTAACAAATATTTTATTGGGTGCTTAATAAATCTTGTCTTGATTTGTAAATTTCATTAAGGTATAAAGACTGTGGCTTGTGTTTATTTTCCATGGCCATGTTCCTCTTGCACTTAAAAGTGTTTAGAAATAGGTGGTACTTAGTGGAGCCTGGCATGGTGGTGCACACATGTAACCCCAGCACTGGAGAGGCTGGGGCAGGAGAATCACTGTAAGTTTGAGGCCACCTTGAGCTATGTAGTGAATTCAAGACCAGTTTCAACTACATTAGCCCAGTGTCAAAAAAACAAAACAAACAAATAAAAAATTTTAAAAGGTGGTATTCAGTATATAGTCACTGAATGAAGACATAAAGATGGAATTAGCGGTATTACCTATATTAGAGGGCTGAGGGCCAAGGATTTAGCTCAGTGGCATAAGCGCCTGGCTGGCAAGTGCAAGGTCATGAGTTTGATCCCTGTACCAAAAAATACACACATACATACATACATACATACATACATACATACATACGAGGACTGTAGTGCTCCTTCAGTTGAATCACATGTATGAACTCTTCAGCTTGTACACAGCATGGTTTTAACAGTCTGCTCTGGCCCTTGAGAACTGTCATTGTAGATACAGCTGCCAATTTCAGTTACCTCACTCACTAATTCTGTGTGGGTACTTAATGTTCCTGATTTATATTTTATATGTAAAATAATAACCACTTTGCAGAATTTATGAGGATTACATGTGACAATGACACTGAAGCATCTAGCTTATAGTAAGTGATTCCTCAGTAGATGATGATTTTTGCCATTGTTAATATGGTAATTAATAAGAATAACAATCATGAACTGGGCATGATGGTGTACACTTGTAATCCCAGGACTTAGGATGTTCTCTACAAATTTCAGGCCATCCTGGGCTATACATAGGGAGTTCAAGGCCAGCCTGAACTACATACAAAGACCTTGTAACCTTAAAAAAAAAAATCAAAAATAATGTGAAGAAAGTATCAAAAATTCATATTTTTTGTTTTCTTTTTCTTTTTTTGCAGTACTAAGGATTGAGCCCAGGGCCTATGTGTACTAAGTGTACACCGGCTACTGAGTTGCACTCCAAACCTCTAAAATTTACATGTATATAAACTGCATTCTCTGATGAGATAGTAAAACTGTATTTTCATTATTCTATAAACCTCAAAATATCTAGCACTCCCTAGTTATATCTATAATGAATCTACTATATCAGGTCTACTGTGGTAAGTGTATCTTTTTTTTTTTTTTTTTTTTTTTTTTTTTTTTTTTTTTTTTTTTTGGTCTTTTTGAGACAGGGTTTCACCACTGTGCAGTTCAGGCTGGCCTTGAGCTTACTTTGTAGCCCAGGCTGGTCTTGAATTTGCAACCATTCTCCTGCCTTAGCCTCCCAAGTGCTGGAATTATATGCATGCACCACCACACCCAACTTGTATCTTTTTTTAAAAGAACTTTTAGGAGTATATTTCTGAATAAATGAATTACATTAAGCCTAAAACACATAAATTAAAAATCCTTTAGAGCTGGGATTTTAGCTCAGTGGTTAACATGCACAGTCTTAGGTTTGATCCCTAGTGCCAAAATTAATAAAAGTTTAAAATAATAAAAATGCTGTAAGCTTGGTGTAGTAACATATGCCATAATCCTAGCTACTCAGGAGACAGGAGGGTGGCAAGTTTGAGGCCAGCTGGAGCAATTTAACATGATCCTTTCTCAATCTGGAATTTTCAAAAGAATGGGGAAAGACCAAGCATGGTGGCACATACCTGCAGTTGCAACACTTGGGAGCCTGAGGCAGGAAAATCTCCACAAATTCAAGGATAGCCTAAGTACAGTGAGTTCAGGGCCAACCTGGACTACATGGCAAGGGCCTGTCTATCTAAAAAAAAAAAAAAAAATCAGAAAACAACAAAAAAAAAAGTTGGAGAGAATTCAAAATAGGTAAATCTTGACAGCAGCCTATATGTCTGTCCACAGATGAATGGATAAAGAAAATGCGGTATTTCCACACAATGGAACACTATTCTGCCATAAAGAAGGATAAGCTTCAGTCAGAATATATACTAATTAGGCCAGGGATGTAGCTCAGCACTCTCTGGGCTCAGTCTCCAGTAATAGGGAAGAAGAAAAAAACAAAACCAGTATTGGAGATCAACTTGGAATTTTTGACAACTGTGTATTTTGTAGATAATGCTTGTATGCTCAGGAAATTGTTTTGAGTAGCTGCAGTTCTTTCTACCTGGACTCTTGATGTGTCTGTGTCTTGGGTGTTTCACTTACCTTTTCTGACAAAAGCATACTGAAACACAAGTAAAAGCAGCAAGTTATTATAGAAAGAATGTCCGTTTTTTTCTAATATATTTTAAAATTTTATTTGTAAGTATTTGATATTTTAAGAACTTACAGGGAAGGCTGGGGATATAGCTCAGCAGCATAAAGCATATGCTAGGCGAGTGCAAGGTCCTGCGTTTAATTTCTGGTACCCTCTCCCACCCACCTCCACCCTCCTCTCCTGCCGCCAAAAAAATAAACTTACAGGAACATGATTTAAGCTACCATAGCTAGCCCTTGTGTTTGTTTCATATTTGACTTGGTTTACTTACAGCTTGGCCATGTGACCCTGATTTCTGGTTTTCATTAGAAGGGGTTTGTTTTATACAAAAATAACTGTATTCATATAAATGTTTGTGGAGAAAGATGCAAAGCTTTCCTGTGATTGACAGTACACCTTTGTTACAGGCTCAACAAAACAGTCCTTCTTCTACAGGATCTGGCAATACAGAGCATTCCTGCAGTTCCCAAAAGCAGATATCCATCCAGCACAGACAGACCCAGGTAGGTCAGGATTGGTAAACAGATCTACTTGGAAATAAATTGAACTGTAGAGAAAGCCTGGGATTCCTCTCTTGATCTTCTCTGTTTCTTTGACCATATGTTGTCAGTTATATGTATTCAAAACTTTTATTGTTAAGAGTATTTAAAATCCTTTGGAAGTTGTTTGTAATGTTTGAGACCTGTGTGTGACTTTTGGATGTATTGTGGCAGAAATGATTATATGCAGCATGGTGTCAAGTTTGAATGCCTCTGAGCCTGGGCTCTTGCCCTGCCTGCCAGTTAACTCTTCTATCTTCCTAGGGTTCAGCTTCTTAATAGTGATCATATTAAAAAATGCAAGTGACTGATTCTAATTACCTCAGCCAGTGTTTACAAAATCCTTATCAGGGGCTGGGGATTTAGCTCAGCGGCATAAGCGCCTGCCTGGCAAGGGCAAGATCATGAGTTCAATCCCCAGTACCAAAAAAAAAAAAAAATCAAAATCCTTATCAGAATGGTGCTTACAGTAGGCATTCAGTAAGTGTTAATTCCCTACTTTATGAAGTTATTTATTCCTTATACCTGCTTGCTTACTTGTCAAGACCTACCTAAACTTTGTTGAAAGGTGCTATACTAATGTAATTTCCTACTTAAAGCGCTCTTCAGAAGCTTTTTAATTTAAGGAGTGTTGTGAGTACTTAAAATTTATATCTGAGAAGGCTAGTAAATAGCATTCAGTTAACTAATAGTATATTAGGTATTATTGCACCTTCTTTTGGCACTGTCTGTGTTACTTTAAAAACAAGATGCTTGGCAGTCTAGAATTTGAGTCTTAAGAACTATACAGCTCATTGGAGCAGATTTTAATTTTATCTGTATCTTTCGTATTTGGACAAATAGGTAGTTGAGCACTCAGAAAACTTCGCCTCTCCACTTCTGATTGCTCCTTCTTTCCACTAGATGGCATGTTTGTTTCTTAGAGATTTGGGCTGTGTCTCCTCTCCATTCCTTTTCTACTCAGTTAGTTTCATTTCTAGAGTACTGTGATTCTCTATTGTTCAATGCATGGTAGTTTGAGAACTTGTATATTTGATTTTGGAACATGGTTTTGATGTACAGTTGCTGTGTAATAAAAATGTGATGACGTAATATTTTGAGACTAGTCTTAAATTTGTTTTGTCTTTGTCTTTGTAGTCTGACCTCACAATAGAAAAAATATCTGCACTAGAAAACAGTAAGAATTCTGATTTAGAAAAGAAAGAAGGAAGAATAGATGATTTATTAAGAGTAAGTATTAAAATGTAAAAAATTTTATTATAAACATCATTTGTTATGTATTTTGGATTATGGGCATATCATAGAAATAATTACTCCAACCAAATAACAAAGTTAAACAATAAACACTTCGATATTTTCCTTTAATCTGAAGAAATAAGGGTAGGAGCCAAAATCATACCTACATTCTAAACACTATATTTAGGTTGGAAATCTTATATTGTAATATTTTAATCTTAGAATTTATGCTAGAGAAATAGATACAGTCTACGGCTATACCACCCTGAACGCGCCCGATCTCGTCTGATCTCGAAGCTAAGCAGGGTCAGGCCTGGTTAGTACTTGGATGGGAGAAATAGATACATGGACTGTTGTTTTTTATCCTGAACTGCGAGAATGAGTATAAAATGCTGTTTTCACATTTCAGAGAGTACTTATGCTAATGTTCTTCAGTTTTTTTTTTTTTTTTTTTAATCGGTACCAGGGATCGAACTCACGACTGCCTGCTTGCAAGGCAGGCACTTATGCCGCTGAGCTAAATCCCCAGCCCCAGTTCTTCAGTTTTTTTTAGCCCCATTACAGTTTCCTTCATTCCTTCCCTTTCTCTTCCCTTCTTCCCTTCCCTTCCCTCTCTGCCTGCTTCTTTTTTTCTTTCATTTTCTTTCTCTTTTTGTCTGTCTGTCTGTCTTTCCTTCTGTCTCCCTTTTCCTTTTGGGATTGAATCCAGAGCATTGAACTACTTCCTCAGCTGTTTTTATTTTGTGATATGGTCTCACTAAGTTGCTCTAACTTGAAATCTTCCTGTCCCAGCCTCCCAGAATGCTGAAATTACAGGGAGGTTACACCACAACAGCAACCCTTCATATTCAAATTTTTAATATTTTTTTTTGTACTGGGAGTTGAACTCAGGACCTTGCGCTTGCCAGGTAGGCGCTTATGCTGCTGAGCTCTATCCCCAGCCCTAAAAACTATTTTTACAAGGACTTTTCAGTTAGACCTGATTCCTCACATTTCTAATATTTTATGTTTCATTTTAATCTGATTACCCTTTTTCTGAGTCTTATTAAACATTATCTTGTATATATTTTTGCTGTTTATTGCAGCTCATGTCAGTTTTATTTGTATGTTTTTACTTGGTTTTCCCCTTATCTATTACACTTTTCCTTTGTTTGTTCTTTTTAATTAAAAATTCTGTTTAGACATAATTATAATTATCTACAGACATAAATGCATTTTATTTTTTGAGGAAAATTGTTTTTGTTAGTACATGTACATAACACATCTTAATTCTTTTTACTGCCCTGTCCCCTCTCTTTCCTCTTTTCCTGCCTCCATCTCTTGGTTCCCTCCCCATTCTGTATGCTTTTTTAAAAAATAAAGTACTGAGAGAATCCCTGTAAACTTTAACCAGTTTCTCTCTGTGGTAACATCTTGCAAAATTTGAGTACACTGTCACCACCACGACATAAACTATATACTGGCACAGTCAAGATACAGAACATTTTCATGACCCAAGTCTTCTATGGTGTTCTTTTATAGCTACAGCCACTTCCCTCTTAGCCCCATTTCCTCCTTAACTTTTGGCAGCCACTAATCTCCATTTCTATTACCATTTCAAGAAGGCCATGTGAATGGAATCATGCAGATACAACTTTTTTGGGTTTGACTTTGCTTCCAGCTCATCACAGTTGTTTTGCATTATACACTTTCTTATTATGCTTGGTATGTTCTCTATGGTTCTTGGTTTCAGTTTCATAAATGTGTCTTTCTGTTTTTATGGAAAATGACAGTATTCTTCTGTGTTTTTGTGGTCATTTTTTTTTTCATTTTCAAGCTGATGTTCCCTCCCTTTAGTTGTAAATATATTCCTTAGGCCAGTATTTATTCACTGTTTTATTTTCTTTCAGTTTTGAGGTGAGCATTGTATAGACTAGTACAATTCTTATATCTCCATTGTTTGCATATATACTTGCTTAGAGTTGCTCTTAATGATTTTAGTTGACTTAGATGGTGGTTGAGTTGCCATGTAAGATTTATGAGATAGCTTGTGAATGTGAAATACACCTAGCTAGATACCAGTATCTGGTAGGACTCTATCCAGAGTAAGCTTTGTATGCTGACCAAGGTTTGTTTATAGGCTTATTGTTCTCCTTCCTAATCTGTGTTAAAACTGTAGAGATAATGGAGCTGATTCAGTGGCAGAGTTCTTGCCTATCATTCCCAAGGTCCATCCTGGGAAGGAAACAAGGAACAACGAACAAAAGATTGAAAAGATGGAGTATGTGAGAAACTTAAATTATAACTTGATACTGCTTCCTGGGCTTAAAAAAAAAATCTGTTCTAGAAAGTAGCATGCTCCCCTTTCCACTGCCTCATCTAGTACATAATCATTCTTTCTCTGTGTGGTGCTTCAGTTTCTTTCTCTCTCTCTCTCTCTCTCTCTCTCTCTCTCTCTCTCTCTCTCTCTCCCTCCCTCCCTCCCTCCCTCTTTTTCTCAGAATTGAACATAGAGCAGTACTAAAGAAATAGGTATGTACAGAAGGAAGATACAAAAAGATCCCAATTTTTCAAGTTGATTAGAACTTGTGTATCTGATTGGAGAACAGGCAGTGAGGGAAAGACCACAGGTTTTTATTTTATATGTCCTTTCAGGTAGGCATGAGTTAGTCAATGGATTTTTTCCATTTCATTGAAATACTGGATATGGCTGCATTAGGGGCTACTTAACCATGTCCTGTCTGTTCTGTTCGGTACTGTCCCCTTCCCGCCCCTCCCCTTCTCTACCTTCCTTTCCCTCACTTTCCTCTCCTCCCCCGCGCTCCTTTTCTTTTTCCTTTGTTAGTTCCTGCTGCAAATATGAACTCCTAGAAATCATTATTGTCAGAAATCACAAAAAGCTAGAATTGTTAAACATACCAGAGGTTGATTACAGATTACATTTGATTACAGATTTTAAAGAAACACTCACTTTCCAAAAGTAGATTGGATTTCACTTTAACATTAGATTCTTTGTTGGCCTATACATTATTCAGTATGAATAGATAGTCACAATTATCTAAATGTAGTACACTTAGGCTTTAATATTGTGGTCCATAGAACTCTGCAAGAAAACCAGAAAAACTAATCGAAATAGTTACACTTATTTGAAAGGTAAAATCATTTGAGGATTTCCTGTTTTGCGCAGGTTAGTTTAAAAATGAAGCTAAAAGATTTTTTAAATTGTACTGTAATACCTTACATATGTGGTCTTTTTTGTTGCTTTTTTGAGACAGAGTCTCACTAATCTAGACTGGCCTTGAACTCACTAGGGAGCTTAGGCTGGCCTTGGACTCACTTAGCTGGCCTTGAACTCATAGCAATCCTCCTGCTTCAGTCTCTTGAGTGTTGGGATTACGTGTATATACCACCATGCCGAGTTCTGTTCATGTGTTTCAAAAAGGCTTCATATCATTTGATTTGGAAATGAGATATTGTTTCATAATTTAAGGAAGTTATTGTAAAATAGCACAGTTTACCAAAAAAAGGGACATCTTTTGGTTAACACAAGAAGAATAAATACAGGAGTTGCAAGCCATATTTGACCTTGGGTATTAGTGGTTCTTTTCTCTATTATTGTACGAGACTTTTTTTTTTTTTAATTAAAGAAAGTACTTAGCCCATTCAGTAGGCTTCTGAACACAGCTAAATTAACTGTATAACCAGTAGAAAAACTTGCTTTCTGGTAACAGTTCATTATTGATAACTCAATAATAGTATTAAGAGACTAAAGGGATGTGTCATGTACCTTTTATAAGAGTATGGTTTCTCTTCTCATTAGACTTAAAGTTTGCTTTCGATTTAACAACAGATTGAAATTATTTTTTCTTTCCTTAGAGATTTTTTTCTATCAATCTCACTTCCTTGGAACTAATTAAAAAATATTTTTCCATTGAAGGCCAACTGTGATTTAAGACGGCAAATTGACGAACAGCAAAAGATGCTAGAGAAATACAAAGAACGATTAAATAGGTGTGTCACAATGAGCAAGAAACTCCTTATAGAAAAGGTTAGTGAATAATGGTGGCCTGAACTCCACATCCTGAGATACTTAATGTGTTTCATTGTGTGGCTGCTTCTTACCTGAAATGAAAGTATTGAAAGGTAAGGCTCTTTGGGAACTCACCTCTTGTGACTTGACAATTAAAATTTTTTTGCATGTACACCATACCAGATCTCCAGAGAGACATTGTGGGGCATGTTTTCTGACTGTTCATTGCTTTGAACGTGATGCTGACAGCTTCAGTTGAGTTTATTGGTTACTTCAGTTGAGTTTATTGGTCTGTTGCCCTCATGCCCCTGCCCCTTTCTCTTCGTTAGGTGGGGATCAAACCCAGGATTTTATGCATGCTAGTCAAGCAATCACTAAGCCACAACCCCAGCCTGAGATGCTGTTCTCTTAAATTCATGTATCCATCCCATCAGTTTAAGTGAATTTACTATTACAGTTACAAACATTTGACACTAGTTATGTTTCTATTTGGGAGTGTTTGGAGTACCTTTTGCATATAATAATGTGATAGTTATGTGCTTCGTACTTCAAAAGTGAAGTTATACACACACACACATAATCTTTTGTTTGTTTTTTGGTTTTTTGTTTTGTTTTTGTTTTGAGGCAGGCTCTTGCTGTGTAGTTCAGGTTGATCTTGAACTTACTGTGCAGCCCATGCTGGGCTTGAACTCTGAGCTCAGCTTCCTGAGTTCTAAGATTTCAGACATGTACTGCCATGCCTGGCCCATAAACTGACTGTTGATATCTTCTTTGTTTTTTTATTTGTTTTACATTGCTAGGAATTGAATCTAGGACCTTTACACTATATCCTCAGACTCCTGTTTTGTTTTGTTTTGAGATGGAATCCTACCAGGTTGCACAGACTGGTCTCCAGCATGCAGTCCTCCTGCTTCAGTACCCCAAAGTGCTGAGGTTACAGGCCTGCACTACCACACACAACCTCATATCTCTTTTATTTAGAGCAATTGATTAGTTGTAGCTTGGCTTTAATAGTTATTAGTTACTATTTCTTGGAAGTTTTAAAAAATCAGTGCCTTCTAAAGATGTTTAAGATTGAGCTAGAAGTCTGAGACACAGCAGTGGCTGCTTTTCAACTCCATTCTTTTAATTACTCATCAATTTTATAAATGGGAAACAACTTGTTTCCTGTTTTCATATGAATGAAAAATAGGCTGAGTATTACTAGCATATGCTTATTCAGAGTCTGTTTAGAGTTTGGGATACTTCCTGAAATCAACATATATTCAGCCAGTTGTAACAAACTCTGAACAACATAGTACAAAAAAAAAATGCTATCTCTCAAATTTGCATAGAAACTTAGAATTTTCTGTTAGGAGTAGGACATTTAGATTTGTATCCAAAATAATTGTGTTTTCTAAGTTATAGAGTATATATTAAATATCTAGTATGCCATTCTGAATGTAAGAAAACAAATGAAAATATCACCATTGCTTGGAAGGAGATATTTACAGTGTTACCTCCCAGAGAATTCATATTCCAAATTTGTGAAGATTCCTATAACTTAGTAATTAAAAAAAATTAAGTGAGCACAATATCTTGAATGACACTTTATAATAATAAAAGGTATATAAACATTGCAAATAGCCAACGTAGAAAGATTCTCAACATTATTAGGCATCAGGTAGACTCAAGCTAAAACCACGGTTATTACGTACCCAACAGAGACTAAAGTAAAAACACTGAGAACATCATACATGGTATAGATGTGTTGGTAACCCAACTTCTCACACTGTTGGAAATGTAAAATATTACAATGTCTTATTAAGGTAAATAAATATTTAACCTGTGGCTCACTATAGGGACTATTCTTGGTATTTTACCCAAGAGAAATGAAAGTAAATGTTGACAAAAGACTTTGACAAGAATATTCATAGCAGTTTTATTCAAAATTGCCAGAATGTGGGTGTATATTGCAGGAGTTTGACAACAGGTAAACGTATAAACAAACTGTATTATGTTTATGCTGTGGAATACTACCCAGCAAAGAAAAGCAATGAACATGTACGTAAGAGTAACATACATGTATCTAAGAAATGTAGAACACTGTTCCTATCCTCAGAAAGCTAGCAGTCTATAGGGAGTGAGGGTGGAGGATGAGATGCATTCATAGCCATGAAGAAATCTATCAAAATGAGTGATATACTTAAGAAATTCACCAAAAGAAATCAAAGGCATGGGAGAAAGCTAGAAGAAAGTTTAAAAAATGTGTTTCTAGGCAAGGAAAACTGTAGATATCAATTGCTTGCCTGTTAGATGTGTATAGAATACCTCAAGTATCATTGAAGTATCATCTCTTACAGTATTTTGCTCTTTTCCTTCGAGTTCGTTATCACCAATTTAATTATAATTACAAGTCAGTATATTCACTCTGTAGGCAGTAAAAACCAGTTTCTCCCCATGTTCTCTATAAAGTTGATTTGTAGTCCTTGTTACATAATTGGTCTTGAGTAAATATATGTGGAATGAATGATGTGGATCACGACTCAGGAATACATAAGGTGTCCCAAGTAAGAAGTCAGACTGAAAGTGTGCCAAGTGATGTTTTGAAATGAATTGGTAGCAGTTCACTAGAATAGACTGGGTAAAGAAGAAATAAAAAATAGGGAAACAGCTTCAGAATTAGTCATTGTTATAAGATGCTGAATGTTTATCAAGAAAGGATTTGCAGGCCGGAGATTTAGTTCAGCAGTGTAAGTGCCTGCTTGGCAAGTGTGAGAGCTTGGGTTCAATCCCCAGTAGCAAAAAAAAAAAGTAAATAGACGAAAGGATTTGCAGGACCAGGCATGGTGGTGCACACCTGTTAATCCCAGTACTTGGGAGCTTGAGATAGGAGGATTGCCAAGAATTTGATGCCAGCCTGAATTGCATAGTGAGACCCTGTCTCAAAAAACAAACAAAAAAAGAAATTGCAGTTCTTGACTATCCTGTCTATTTTGTTTAAATAGCAATAGTGTGTTACCCAAGGAATCACTACTAACTGTTCTGAATGTGGTTTTTCAATGGTACTTTCTCTCATACTCTTAGAATTTTGAGTCTCAAGAATTGTTCTCTTCTATGATAATGTGATGTTGAATTTTTTTAATCCTTTTCCCTTAAGTCCAAACAAGAGAAGATGGCATGTAGAGATAAGAGCATGCAGGACCGATTGAGATTGGGCCACTTTACTACTGTCCGACATGGAGCCTCCTTTACTGAACAGTGGACAGATGGTTATGCTTTCCAAAATCTTATCAAGTAAGTGAGTAGCTATGATTAAATGAAAAATTGAAAAATTTGGATATTTTAAAGTTTGCTATAATTATCATCATTAATTATAGTTGTGATAGTCATCTTTTTATTTAATTTTTTAGTCATGTATGTAAAGAAACATAAGAAATAAAGTAAAATCTTAAAAAAAAAAAAACTATACACAAATAACCAAAGAAGTAAACACAAAAACTACATTAAAGTTTAAAAGAATCAAAATTGCTGAAGCTAAGGAAGAAAAGTCTTGGTTTTTTTCTTGATATCTTTTAAATTGGTAATAGATTTTTGTGGAGGAGGATGCTGGTGATCAAACTTAGAGCCTCACATGTGCTGTGTTAGCACTCTTATTACGGCATTATACCCCCAGCTCCTAAGTAACAGATTTTCATAAGGAGCCTGTTGAGCATTTATATTTGGTCTACACAAAAACAGAACAGATAAGGACTGTTTCTGAATTAGGTATAAAACAAAACCACAGAAAAATGGTATAGTATCTTTACCTAAAGCCCTTTAAGAAAACAGTATACCTTCTTCAGGATAGTCACTTTGTTTTTTGTAAGTTGTTTTGTTTTATTTTATTTTGGTTTTTTTTTTTTTAGTTTTCTAATAGTCATTTAAGCAGAAATTAAAAAGTTTTTTTTCCTATATTGTCATTTGTTTTATTAGAGAAGCTTGAAATTTTGTGGTTAAAAATTTTGTGGTTAAAAATAAGGAAAAGTTTTTTTAAAAAATTTTGTGGTTCAGAATAGAGAGGAAAATAATGAATGTCAGAAATTCCTCATTGGCTATCTTTTGTCTAAGTTTATAAGTTTCAAAGCATGCATTTTTATCTAAAAGATATCAAAATTTCAATTCTTTTAGACTCCTATGTCAGGAGTTTTCAAACAAATATTTTGATAAATGAATGAAAATATAATTAAAATATACTAAGTATAAAAATTTTAAACATTGAACTAAAATCTACATAAGGTTAGATTTTTTGAGATCTGGTTTATTCTATTGATTACGTGGGGGTTTTTGGTTTTGGATTTTTTCTGCGCCTCCCCCCCCCCCCATACTGGGGATTGAACTCATGACCTTGTACTTGCCAGGCAGGTACCTATGCCACTGAGCTAAATCCCCGGCCCTTTTTTAGATTTTGAAATGGAGTCTTGCTATGTAGTTCAGGCTGATATTGAACTCACTGTGTAACCCAAGCTGTCCTTGAACTCACTCACCATGATCCTCTTGTCTCAGCCTCCCAAGTGCTAGAATTGTAGGTGTGCACCACCATGCCCAGCTTCCAACCCAAAATTCTTTAAAGCCACAAATTATTTCATGCACATGTGTGTGTTCTTGTGCGAATACTTGAGTGGGAGTACAGAAAGGCATATCTAATAATAAAGTTTTTTTCCAGGCAAACAAAGCTCTTGAACTATTATGTTTACTGTTAAATGGATGTTTAATCAGTGATTGGGCTCATTTTTAATCCAAATCAACTGTCCTGTCAGATGAATGCTTATTTATTTGTAATACTCTATTTAGGTTAACCTTGCTTTATAGCATTGCCCTTTTTTAATACAGTAGCATAAATTGCACTGTAGGCATGTGTCTGCTTGCCATTCTACTGAGAAAGATATCCTGAATTTGGAAAACATGTGACAACTGCTTTGCTTATAAAAGAGGATA
>PVJX010008674.1:24869-64511 GCA_004027295.1 Dolichotis patagonum
AAAAAAAAAAAAAAAAAAAAAAAAAAAAAAAAAAAAAAAAAAAAAAAAAAAAAAAAAAAAAAAAAAAAAAAAAAAAAAAAAAAAAATCAGAAATCAAAAAAACTGACACAGGATAGACTAATGAAAATGCAATTGTATCATAGACTTAAAGAGAGAAAAATCAATGTAAAGTAGAATGTGTAACTCACTTTATAATTGTGTGTTTTCAAGACACTGTAAAATATTTTGGAATTTTACTCTAAAAAGTTCGAAATGTTGAGAGTATGTGCCTCTTAAATAGTTTGCAAAAACCAAACAGCAGTTTAAAAATCCCTGCTCTATTCTAATCTACTCTCTATCAATTGGTTTTGTGAAACTATCACCCACAGCTATAATCGTGTATAGGCATTCTGGGAATTTTGAAAAAAAAGATTCTTGTTCTTGACCGCAGGATGTTGCATCTTTTTCCACAGATTTAAAGATCATCCAACGCTGAATGACAGATATTTGTTGTTACATCTTTTGGGTAGAGGAGGTTTCAGTGAAGTTTACAAGGTAATTATGAACAATTTGGTAAAAAGGACAAAAATTAAGTGCTACCAACTTGGAGAACATTTAGAATTGTGATAACTGGATTAATAGATACTGGTTGCAATTAAAAAACTTTAAGAACCTATGTATCTTTGGGAAAACTGCTTCCAGTACATTTAAGTGAAATAGAAAGATACAATATTTTATTGTTTTCTAGCTTGAAAAATACTAATTTCTTGTACTCTGAGTAACTACTTTAAAGATAACAATATGCAACGTATTAACTATTGTTACTGCCCTGTTTTGTTTTGAAAGGTTTTTCCTCTTTAAAAAAATAAAAATATAATTACAGATAGAAAGGAAGAACAATGCTCATTTCTGGGTGACAAAATTATGGTGATTTCTGTTCTAGATCATCCATAATTACTACAAATGAGTAGTGTCACCTTTATTTTTGTGAATTTTTTTAATGGAATCAAACAATATAACAGTTAAGTTGTTACTTGAAAGCCAGCTTTGTGTTTTAACACAGTTCTCAAGACAAATTTAGCATTGTATTCTGAAGAATATCCTCACTTAGAGTGCTTTAGTGAGACCAGCAAAGTACAGACTACAGTAACTCCAGGCTGATACTGACCAAGTGGGGAAATTTAGCCAGTTTTAAATTTATATAACTTCATAACATGTTGAGTAGTTTCTCTAGATGTTTGTGGCACCTGGCTCTACCATACAGAATTGGTTTACTGAGTAGTCTTCATTGCGCAGTTGAGGGAATTTCCTGTTTTCTAAGGTGTAGCCCTCACTGTTAGGATTTATATTTTGCTGGTGATGGCAAGCTTTTTATAACTTTCAGTGATACAAATAGCCCACTGCAGCATGCATGCCATAGGTTCACCATCACTGCATTATGCCCATATGACTATGAGAAATCTTTTGAGTAAGATACTATTTTCATTTTAGGTAAAAACAGTGAAAACTAATTTTTCTGTTTTTCTTTTTAAAAAAATTTTTTTGTAAGTATTAATTTTCATTATGGGTATATTTATCCAATTGTTTTTGTTTATTTGTTTGTTTTTGAACTGGGAATTGAACCCACAACCTTGTAGTTGCCAGGCAGTGCTTATGCTGCTGAGCTAATCCCAGGCCCATGAATATATTTATAATTAAACTTTTTAATCATTAAGTACGAAATATAGTAGCATTAAGTATGTTTATAGTTTCGTGCAGTTGTCATCACTACCCAGAAACAAACTTTTTTTCAGTGCACCACTGGTTTTGATTTTGTAGTATTTTATTCTGTACTCATAAATCTGAGTAGGCATTTAGTATGCCATAGTATAGCTGAGTAGCCATAGTATGGCTGCCTGAGTAGGCAGGCAGCCATAATGGTCATCCTTTGGTGCATACAGCCTCATGGAACTTTCATGTCATAGCCCAGCTCTTTTTTTTTTTTTTTTCTTTTCAAATCCATTTTATTAAGGATAAAAAGAAAGAAAGTAGAAGCAGAAGAAAAAAAACTACAACAAAATTTCAATACATGTCAGTCAGGAGGGAACATGGTCCATACATTGCCCATTGTCATCCCCAAATCATTCACCTAGAGCACAAGACATCTGCATTCAATTGTCTGAACGATACCAGATTCAGTTGTCTGAAGACACAGATCTTTCTCATCAGTGAACTCAGAGAAATCAGTATTATAACTATCTTAACTATTTTTTAAAATACATATACCCACACACATATTCATATGTTTTTTTCTTTCAGCTTGTCACACTAATGAAACAATACAATGTTTACATGTGTGTCTCATTTATTTTACTAATGAGTATGTTCTCAAGTCGCATCCATTTACTTATAAAAATATCCAGTTTATCCTTCTATGGCCAAGTAGTACTCGATTGTATAAAAATAGCACATCTTATTTTGACCAATTCCTCAGTTGATAGGCATTTAGGTTGTTTCCAAATTAATTATAAACTGTGCTGCTATAAACATGGGTACACATATATCACTGTGGTATGGTGTTTTTAATCTTTTTTTTTTTTATCAGTACGGGGTATTGAACTCACGACTGCGCGCTTGCAAGGCAGGCGTTTATACCCCTAAGCTAAATCCCCAGCTCCGATGTTTTTAATTCTTTTGAGAAGATACCCAGAAGGGGAAGAGCTAGGTGAATGGGATCACCAATCCTAGTGTTTTGAGAAATCTCCACACTGATTTCCACAGTGGTTGCATCAATCTGCATTCCCACTAACAGTGGAAAAGGGTTCCTTTGTCCCCTCTAGCATTTGTTATTGCTTAATTTCTTGGTAACAGCCATTCTTTCTAGAGTGAGGTAGAATCTCAGTGTTGTTTTAATTTGCATCTCTCTAATGACTAGTGATGTTGCACATTGTTTCATGTATTTATTTGCTGTTTGTATTTCTTCATCTGACAAGTGTATATTCATCTCAGCTGCCCATTTGTGGATTAGGTCTTTAAATCTGGGAGGACTAATTTTTTGTTGTTGTTGTTTTGGTTGGGGGGGGTATGGGGATTGAACACATGACCTCGCATTTGCCAGGCAGGAACTTATACTTGCTGAACTAAATCCCCAGCCCGAGGACTAATTTTTTTGAGTTCTTTGTATGTTCTCAATAGTAACCCTTTTTCTGAGGAATAGCTGGCAAACATTTTCTCCCATGTTGTGGGTTCTCTCTGTTGGTGGTTTCCCTTGATGTAGGAAAGCTTTTCAGTAGAGATCCCAGTTGTTGACTCTTTGTGATAGTTCCTGTGCAGTCTGGGTTTTGTTCATAAAATCTTTGCCTACACCAGTGTCTTCAAGAATTTTACCTACTGTTCCAGCAGATTTAATGTTTCTGTTTTGATAATAAGATCTTTGATTCATTCTGATTTTAGCTTAGTACATGGTGAAAGATACGGTCCAGTTTTAATCTTTGACATAGGTAAAGTCAGTTTTTTCTGCACCATTTATTAAAGAGGCTATCTTTCTTCTAATAAAAGTGTTTGGCACCTTTGTCAAAAATAAGGTGGCTTGGGCTGGGGATTTAGCTCAGCAGCATAAGCACCTGCCTTGCAAGCCTGTGGTCGTGAGTTCGATCCCTGGTACCAATTAAAAAAAAAAAAAAAGATAAGGTGGCTTAGTGTGTCTGCAGTTGTTTCTACATCTTCTAATCTGTTCCACTTGTCTGCAGGTCTGGTTTTTTTTGCCAGTACCACACTGTTTTTTTTATTACAGTATTTTATAGTATAATTTCAAGTCAGGGATTGTGATGCCCCATCTTTGTTGGACAGGATTGCCTTTGCTATTCTAGATCTTTTCTGGTTCCAGATGAGTTTTAGGATTGTTTTCTCTAATTCTGTAAGATATGCTATTGGAATTTTGGTTGAGATTGCATTGAATCTCTATAACAATTTTTGAAGTATGGCCATTTTCACAATATTGGTTTTTCCTCCCCAAGAGCATGGAATATCTATTTTCTAATAATCCTCTTCAGTCTCCTTTTTCAGAGTACTGTAGTTTTCAATGTTAGAGGCTTTTACATCCTTTGTTAGATTGATTCCTAGGTATTTCAGTTTTGGGGATGCTCTTGTAAAAGGCATTGTTTCTGTGATTTCTCTCTCAGTGAGATTGTTATTTATGTATAGGAAGGCTGTTGATTTTTGAGTGTTGACTTTGTAACCACCCTTGTTACTGAATTTGCTTATTAAATCTGGAAGTCTTTTGGTGGAGTTTTTTGGGTCTTCTAAGTAGAGTATCATGTCATCTGCAAATAACGATAGTTGAACTTCTTCCTTTTCTATCTTTGTTCTTTTTAATTCTTTCTCTTCTCTATTCGCTCCAGCTAAAGTTTTGAGTTGAATAAGAAGAGTGGAGACAGTGGACATCCTTGTCTTGTTCCTGATTTTAGAGTGAAAGCTTTCAGTTTTTGTTCATTTAGTATGATGTTAGTTGTTGGTCTGTCATAGATGGCCTTTCTCAGATTGTGATAAAAACCGTTTATCCCAGTTTTCTTGAATGATAGCTAGACTTTGTCAAAAAACTTTTTCTGCATCAATTGAGATGATTATATGATTTTTTGTCCTTGGCTTTGTTAATATGGTGTATTACATTTGTGGATTTATGTATGTTGAACCATCCCTGCATCCCTGGGATGAATCCCACTTGATCATGGTGTAAATCTTTTTAACAGTTTGATGCATTTTGTTTGTCAGTATCTTATTGAGGATTTTTACATCAATGTTCATTATGGAGATTGACCTGTAATTCTCTTTCTTAATTGGGTCCTTCTCTGGTTTTGGAATCAGAGTAATACTTGTGTCCAGGAATGAATTTGGAAGTATTGATTCCCTTTCAATTTCATTAAAAAATTTGAGAAGTAGTAGTGTTAGATCTTCACTAAATTTCTTGCAGAATTTAGCAGTGAATCCATCAGGGCCTGGGGTTTTCTTTGTTGATAGGTTTTTAATTACATCTTTGATTTTATTTATTGATATTGGGTTATTTAGGATTTTTATATATTCTTGATTCAGCTTTAGTAATTCCTATGTATCTAGGAATCTGTCCAGTTCTTCTGCATTTCCCATTTTACTGGAATACAAGTTTTCAAAGTAGGTGTAGATGATTTTCTGGATTTCTGCAGTTTGTTATGATTTAGCCCTTGTCATTCCTAATTGCGTGAATTTGAATCTTTTCTTTCCTTTTTTTTTATAAGATTGGCTAAGGACTTGTCAATTTTATTTAATCTTTCAAATAATTCACTCTTTGCTTCATTCTTTGTATTGTTCTTTTAGTCCCCAGTGTGTTAATTTCTGCTCTGATGTTTATAATTGCCTGCCTTGTACAAGCTTTTGGTTTAGCCTGATCTTCTTTTTCTAGATGGTTGAGGTTCATCATTAAGCTGTTTATATGCACTTGCTCTGTTTTCCTGATATGGGTATTTACTGCTATAAATTTCCCTTTTAAGACTGCTTTCATTGTGTCCCACAAGTTCTGATATGTTATATTATCATTATCTTTCAACTATAAAAACTAATGTCTTCTTTAATTTCATCCATAACCCATTGGTTGTTCAGTAGGGTGCTATTTAATTTCCATGTGTTTATGAAGTTCTTGTGGTTTTCTTTGGCATGGATTTCCAATTTCGTTGTACTGTGGTCTGATAGTATGCATGGAATAATTTCAATTCCTTTGCATTTACTTAAGCATGTTCTGTGAGGCAGAATATGGTCTGTTTTGGAGAATGTCCCATGTACAGCTGAAAAGAATGTGTATTCTGATGTTGTGGGGTGCAACACTCTATAGACATCTACTAAGTCCCATTTCCTCAAAAGTTTGATTCAGTTTTGATATTTCATTACTGATTTTTTTGTCTAGTTGATCAGTCATTTTTACAGTGGGGCATTGAGGTCTCCCAATATAATTATATTAGACTTATTTGATTTTCCATGTCTGTTAGTAATTGTTTTAGATAGTTGTGTGTACTGGTAGTTGCTGCATATATATTTATGATTGTTATCTCTTCTTCTTGGATTGTTCCCTTTATAAGGATATAATGACCTTTATCTTTCTTAATCAGTCTTGGCTTGAAATTTACTTTGTCTGCAAATAGAATAGCTACCCCTGCTTTTTTCTGGGCTCCTGTTATATGGAGTATTGTTTTCCATCCTTTGAATTTCAGTTTATGAATTTCTTTTTGAATTAAATGTGTTTCTTGTATGTAGCATATTGTTGGATCTTGCCTCTTGATCCATCCTACCAGTCTGTATGTCTTGACTGGTAAATTGAGACCATGAACATTGATGGTTATAACTGAACTGAAATGTGTTGACCTGTCCTTTCCATGTTATTTTCCTGTTGTTGGTTCCCCCATTTTTTCCTTCTAATTGTTTGCCTTTCCTGGTGGATTCCTTCTGGAGCTGTAGTCCTTATTATCTCTTTCTAGAATGTCCTTTAGAACATTTTGGAGTTCTGGTTTGGTGGTCATAAATTACCTCATGTATTCTTTGTCATGGAGGTATCTCATTTCTCCATCAATTTTGAAAAATAGTTCTACAGTAAAGGATACATCAGTATACATCAGTCTGGGTCAACAGTTGTTTTTCTTTAGAACTCGGAAGTGCTTCACTCCAAGCTCTCTTTGACTTGAGAGTTTGTGCTGAGAAGTCAGCTGTGATTCTGATGGGCTTTCCCATATAGGTGATTTGTTTCTTTTCCCTAACAGCTTTTAAGATTCTATTCTTGCATTGAATTCCTGGAATCTTGACTGTGATATGCCTGGCTGTAGGGTTTTATCATTTGTGGCATCTCCTGCTTTTTCATTGACTCCAGTTAATCTTAAATTACTCTTTTTTCATCTCATGTAGCAGCTGCTGGATTGATTTTTCACGGTCCCTTGCTAGTTTTGAGAAATTTTTCTTTTTCCTGGTCGCTGACTGCAAGCCTGTCTTTAATGTCTGAAGTCCTATCCTCACATTGGCCTAATCTGCTTTGAATACTTTCAGTAGAGTTTTTTTTTCTCCTGGATATCTTCTTGCGTCTGCTTTATGGATTCCATTTTTTTTCTATGTTGTGCTTCCATAATTTGCTTAAACTCATCTATTTTTTTTTTTTATCTGTGTCTATTCAAACTTCACTAAGCATGGTATGTATTTTGGTAATCTCTCTAGTTATCTAGGAGATTATTTCTGATTTCATTTTTTCCAGAGCCTCATTCGATTGCTTTGTTGTTTCCACTTCAGAGAGACCAAGTAGGGGGTTTTGGAGTGTCCCACCTCATTTTCCCCTGGGTTTGCCTTTGCTGAACAAGATGTCTGGAGTTGCGTCTTATTTAAGTGTCTTCTCATTTCTTTTCTTTTTTTTTAGTTCAGTTCCTGGGGTCATGCTTATAAGTTGCCCATGGTGGGTTGCATTATTTGTAGTATTTAGGACCGTTAGGTGTTGATTACTTCTCTGCGGTATCTTCCAGGTATAGCTAGTTTTTGGATTTTGAGTCTGTTGGAAGATCTTACCTGTTGAGAAGTTGTTGCTTGTTTGGCCTAGTCCCTGGTTCTTTGGCACTGTGCCACAGTATTTTCTGTGACTCTTAGTTAATCTCAGTCATGGATTATCAGCACTAACAGCTGTTTAAAACAGTTATGTCAGTTTTGGCTATAGTGGTATCAATAGCATCAAACACAGCCTATAAAACAACAAACTGAACTAACTCTTAATTTGCAACTTTTAACTGTATGAACTAGATTTTGTGATTATATAGCAATGTAAAACAAACCAGATAATTATATGCAATGTATAAGTCCATAATGTGTCAATTTTGCCCTCGGGATTAAAATTTAAAATGGATTAAGGAGAAAATAGAGAAGTGGAAGAAGAGAAAGAGATTACAAGTAAGGTTGGAGGACAAAGGTAGACCATGCCAAGCTGGGGAAACAGTGCAGAAGACTGAAGGAAAAGAGAGATGGAAGAGATAAAAGGAAGAACAGAATAGAACCACAACCACAAAGAGGTTAGGAACCACTCTCACACTGATTTAAAAAAAAAAAAAGTAAAGGGAAAAAGAAAAAAAAACCCCAAAGAAACAAACAAAATGAACTAAATAAAATAAAACAAACAATGAAAAAGAAAGATAGTCCATTTCCAGGATTTTCTTTGGTTTCATTAGTAGACATCCTGTGGAGACAGAGTCCCAGATCAGTCCACTCTGTCCCAGCAAACCATCAGCTCCTTTTTGGTGCCGTGGTAGATAACCTTAGCAGCCTGTGCTGAGACCAGACTCATTGGGCTCACCGCACTCCTGCCAGGTTCCATGGGTCTTCGCCCAGCTAGGAGCTGCTGGAGGAAGCCAGCAGCAGTTCTGGTTCTGGGCTTATCCCAGCCTGACTCCAAAATGGCTCCCGGCCATTCTCCCACGGGAGGACTGAGTCCTCTGCACTCATCGCTGGCCAGTGCAGTCCTCCACGTGCGCTGCTCCCCTCCATTGCCACGTCTGTCTGCAGGGGCCTCTGGGGTCACCATTACCGTCACTGTGACCATGTGTCCCCAGGTTCCCACAGCTCCTCTTGTGCAGTGTGGGTCCAGCTCAGGGAGGAGACTGCCAGCTATCACTGTCTTCTTTGTTGAAGTTTTTCTTTTTACTCTCTGTGGGCTTCAATTCGCACATCAAGTTCTTCCTGGGTCCAGGGGACCCAACTCCTTTCTTGCGTTCTTTACAATATTATATTCCAGTGTCTATATCATAGCTCTTCAGAATGTGTTGTAAAATTCCTTTCTTTTTGTTTCTTTTTATCGTGTGTGTGTGTGTGTGTGTGTGTGTGTGTGTGTGTACTCAGCACCTCACACTTGCCAGACAGGCACTACATGGCTGAACAATATTCCCGGCCCCAATTTCTGTTTTTGTATGTTCTACCCTTTACATTTAACCATGGGACTATAGGCTCCTTGAAAGCTTGTTTAGCTGACTTCTGATTTTTATTTATTTATTTGGTTTCTTTTTTGAGACAAAGTCTCACCATGTAGTTCACATTGATCTTGAACTCACTAATAGTCCAAACTGGTCTCGAACTCAAGGTGATTCTCTTGCTTCAGCATTCCAAATGCTGGAATTATAGGCATGTGCCCCCATGTCTGCCTTAAATTACTTATTAAAACCATCTAGACAGGTACTACTTTGGAAGAAAATTTTGAGTATCTTTTCAGTTCCTTCTATAGATATGGGTTCATTCAGAGTTTTTCCTCCTTTTTATGTTAGTTTTGATAATTTTTTATGGAAAGATCTTGTTTCATCTAGATTGAAACAAATTTTATAACCTTAGTCATTTCCCCTTCTTATCAAATGTCTGTTTCTTGTGGAAGAAATCTGTTATGTTAAGAATAGTACTTTATCAAATTGTGATTTATTCACAGGTTCCTCAAAAACACATCTATTAACCTTTTTCACATAGCAGTCATGCTTAATACAGGACGTGCCAGAGGTGGTCTTTGGGGGGAAAATCTGTCAATTTTTGGACTGTGAGGGAGATTTTTATGTGACTAATTTTGACCATTTTGGATTAAAGCTTTTCATTTACTCACCATGTAGGAGTGGGACTAAAGATAAGACTGAGTTTTGTTTTTGTTCTGTTTTTATTTTAATAAATACAGTGTACAATATCACAAGGTTATTTTGCAAATTACCAAAGAGTTGTGTCCTGAGGGATTATTTTTTCCAGGAAGCAAATAATGTATAACCTGAAAGTTTCAAAAGTATAAAAGTTATCCTATGATGTCCCATCATCAGCTGAAGGACAAGAAACAATATAAGGGGGAAAAAGTCTCAAATGCAGACAAATAACACTCTGAAAAGAGCATTACTGAGAAGAGGCTGTGAAGGCATGGGCTAGCTTTCTGTGGTATATGCTTGGGTTTGTTCTCTAAACCCTTTGGTGCCAGTGTGTCTGGAGACTTCTAAATTATCTAATCACAAGTTTCAAGATTGTTGCAACACTGAAGCAAGTATATGATATACTGTTGCTTACTGCTGTTTTTATTTAATAGAGTATTTTGGACTTTGTGTTGATCTGTTAAATAGAAACTTCTAATGAGTTCCCTGTAATTCTTTTTAGCATTTATCTAGAATATAATTTTATTCCTTTTTTTATAGGCATTTGATCTAACAGAGCAAAGATACGTAGCTGTGAAAATTCACCAGTTAAATAAAAACTGGAGAGATGAAAAGAAGGAGAATTACCACAAGTAAGTCATATTAAGTGTCTGATTTTGCCAAAGTTACTAGTAGTACCTGTAATTTAAGTATTATGCTAAGAGCTTAAGATGAAACATTACTGGTTTTGTTTCATTTAAACCTCCCTTCTCCTAACTGCTTTAGGAGAGTGAATATGTATATCTGCATTTTACTGATGCAGAAACTGATATTTTGAGTAAAAGAAATTGTCTGAGTTGGTAAATAAAGACTGATTAATCTAAAACCCATACCTTTAACTCCTTCCCCTTCCATTGTATATAAAAATAGCTACAATAAACAGGTATAGCCTCAGAAAGAAAGCATGATTGCTTGTTTCAAGAAACTAAGAGTATCCTTTGGTCAAGAGACCCTGAGAAACCATGGGTGGGGTCTCTTTCCTACTCTGATCGTTTACTGATACAAGAGACATGTATTTGAGAGGTATCCCTGGTGTGCCTTGGTGGGACTTGTATAATTTTTTTTCAACTCCTCAGTGCACCATCACCACCTCCTCTCCCCACCATTACAGTTTTCCCATCCTAAAGTTCCTGGTTTTCAGACTCCTACTCCCTGTACTTGCATCTTCAGAATGCCATTAGTAGTAGCCTTCCTCTGCTCTTGGGAGGGAAGGGCTTATGGAGGTAGTTGGTTAAGAATGAATAGTTATTACACGTGCAGCTATGAATGTCTTTGTTTCACTCTTGTCAGGTTTTGCCTGTATCTTGCCTTAGAGTTTCAGAACACCAAGGTCCATAACTCACTGTCTTTGGAAACCCCAGGCTTAAATTTCCTTTTAGGTCCCCCAGTGTGCTACATTTTGTTTCTTTGTAGGTACAAGTATTGAATGAACAAGTCCTGTCCCTGAAAGGAGTCAAACCTATTTTGATAGAAACAAACACCACTTGCTGGGCGTGGTGTCATATTTGGAAGGTTGAGACAGAATAATCTCTTCTAGTTGGGCCAGGCTGGGCTACATAGTGATTTCAAGGCCAGCCTAAACTACATTGCGAGACCCTTTCTCAAAAAAGTGGTTTTTGTTTTGTTTTGTTTTGTTTTGTTTTGTTTCCTCATAAATAATACTTTAAAGGTAGGTAAAGGTAGACCTTGAAATAACTTTTTGGTTGACTTCTAAATCTCAAGAGGAAAATTAAGCATTTCTTTAACCAGTTGTTGGGACCCAGAGCACAATTCTTGCTTTATACCTGTTGTTCATCAGGGACCAAAAAATCTTCCTGTTGCACACATTGGCAGTGGTATTCAGCACTGGTGAGAGGAGGTTCCTGTGGCACTTAGAGAAGTAGAGTTTAGCAGAGGTAGGAAAAGGGGTGGTGTGTGCTTTACACATGGCTCCCTGCGTGTGTATCTTACCTGACAGGCAGCTGCAGTCCAGGTGATTCTGAGGAGCAGATACATTGTAAGTACGTTCCAGTCACTTAATCAGATAAATAGCTTGCAGCAATGTGTGCCAGGAACACCTCAGAGAAGGAAATCACATGTGTTTCTGACCAGTTATAACTGAGAATTGCCCATGTTGTATTGAGGCTCTGAAGGGGACCTACAGGTGGGCTGGGGCTGTAGAACTTAACCTAGCATGCACAGGTCCCTGGACCTCCATTCCTAATACCTCAAAAAAAAAAAAAAAAAAAAAAGGGGAAGTCCCTGTGAGTGTTGGACTGGTACATCCTTTTATGAGTACCCTTTCATATTCATTGGCCGCTTTAATACAGTTGCCTTTTACTAGGGACCAAGTGTCATCAGCCTTGAGAACATAGTTCCTGTACTAGAATTTATTCATATTTTGCCTGCACTCACAGAATCCAACTTTGAAGCTGATCTTAAAAGAACTGAAACGTTGAATACCATCGTAAGTGCAGGAAGTTAGTGTGTTCATCTAGTCTTGAAGCAGTATGGGTTTGAAGCTAGGCCTGAGTCCCTCCTTGACAAAATTGTCAAGCAGTTTGTATTCTGGTGGGTATAGATTGGGTCTTCTACAGTCAGAGTGTAACTTGAAGTGGTTTGTTTTAGCCGTTTGTCGTTCCAGTTTAGGCTGGCTGTAGTACCTTCCTACTTTGTTTCTTTATAACAGCAGGAATTATTATGGGGCTTTAGTGTTATTTGTGGAACCTTCTGGGCAGGGGCTGTTCCCCAACTGATAGACACCAAATTCCCATTCTTGCTTTGGAGAAAATTCTTCAACATTTCCACCTTTGCTTGAAAGATCTTGCTTTAAGTAATATAAAGTCATGCTATGAATTTCAGGCTGTAGATTATAGTGAACTGATAGTGTGTTATTAACATCATTGAATTTAAAGGAAGCTTAGATTAAGCACATAACAGATTTTGATGAGTGCTTTAAAGTCTATTTTTAGAGTTGAGGATGTACCGCAATAGTAGAGTAAGGCTTACATAACGTACTCAAGGTCCTGGTTTCTGGTCCCCAGTGCCAGCAGAAGGATAATAAATAAAAACAAAAGCATTGCTAAACCTGTGTTGAAAAAACAGTAGATTTCTGTGTTTGTGGTGACCTGATAAAATAATAAAATGCTATTATCTTATGGAGAAATGCTATTATGTTACGGTTTTTAGTGCTCACCTTGGCAGCACATATACATAGTAAGGTGTTTTATTTGTTTTTCCATTCTTTGGGATGATTTCTCAGTCTCATTTGGAACCAAATCATTTATGTGAGGAAAGAAAGAAAATAAAAGGTTGTTTTGTCCAATTTTGAATTCTGATCTGCCTTTTCTCTGTTGCTCTCCAACAAATTTATTTTTTTAATTTTTTCTAATAAATTTAAAGTAAACTGATTGTATTACTTTTACATTATGAAAACATTAGTGTTGCTAGATTCCTTTAATGCCCAAAAATGCATTAATACTTCTACAGAGGAAAATACTCATATAAAGCTATCTGCAAAAATGTTTATTAATCAATGTATAATGTTCTTCTAAGATAAAAGCAAACATTATCTAAAAGTATATCCATCTATAGGAGAGTAACTTCAGTGAGTTCCCTCCACTTTTTGTTAAAGTCCCTATTTATAGTGTATTAATCCTTTGGATACCAAATTGAAGTTGAACATATGAGTGATATAGCTTAGCTGCTGTCTTACTGAGGAACTCTGAACTCCGTGTGTTAAAGGAGAATTTTCAGTGACACTGAGCAAAACCCTTAGCTGGCAAAAGGACTCTGCATGACACCTTTGATTATTAATTTTTCCTGCCTCTAGTTTCCCCTTTTCTTTTTTTTTTTTTTTTTTTGGTACTGGGGATTGAACTCACGACTTCGCGCTTGCAAAGCAGGCACTTAAGCCACTGAGCTAAATCCCTGGCCCTAGTTTCCCCTTTTCTATACCTTTACAGAGAAATTGGTCTTTTATTTGGAGCATACAAAATGAAAATGTTAAAAGACCATAAAATTTCAGTTACAAAGCATGCTTGTATCAAAAATGACTTGTGATCAGTTTAGTCCATTAATTTCTTTTCTTTTCTTTTCTTTTCTTTTCTTTTTCTTTTTCTTTCTTTTTTTTTTTGTTTGTTTTTTGAGACAGGATCTTGCCATGTAGTCCAGGCTGGCTTCAAACTCACTGTGTAACCCAAGTTTGGCCTTGAGACTCTTGGCAGTCCTCCTGCCTCAGCCTCCTCAGTGCCAGGTATACAAGTGTGAGCCACCATGCCCTGTAGTCCATAGACTTCTAAACTATTTTTAAAGCATCATCACCAAATATGTTATGTGGAATCTTAATAAGGAAGACGGGTGCAAAGGTACTTCAGTGAAAGGAGTGTTTGGGTCAAAGCTGCATGTGCTCAGCCTCTGCAGGAACACACTTTAAACTTCCCATCCATTGAGGAAAACGCTGGATCTCAAGGAGCCGCCCCTTGTAGTGTGTATCTGACACTGCTGTGCCTTTGTGCTAGCATATCTTTTCTCTGCAGAAAAAATGATGGTTCACTGGGTGTGGTAGTGCACGCCTATAATCCAGCACTCAGGAGGCTAAGAGAAGAGAATTGCCATGAATTCAAGGCCAGCCTGGGCTGCATAGTGAATTCAAGACCAGTCTAACCTACACAGCATGACCTTGACTCAAAAAACTGAAAAAGAAAACAGAAAAGAAAAGAAAAGAACAAAATGATGATAAAACCAGACATGCTCGCACCCACCTGTAATCCCAGCATTTGGGAGGCAGAGGCAGGAGGATCAACAGGAGTTTGGGTCAAGGTCAGCCTGTAGTACATATTGAGGGCCTGTCTGACACTTTTTTTTAAAAAATTTTATTTAAAGAGAGAAAAAAAAGCAATATAGAAAAAAGGGTAGAAACAATACAAAATCTCAAAAAAAAAAACCCATAAATCACTAGTTGACAAACCACATACTGTCTTCCCAGAAATAGCTGTTCATGTTACAAAATTAAGGCATACAAAGTGAACACACAGTGAGGATGCAAACAGTTACAAAAAACCAGGAT
Organism: Dolichotis patagonum; assembly: GCA_004027295.1. NCBI lineage: Eukaryota > Metazoa > Chordata > Mammalia > Rodentia > Caviidae > Dolichotis > Dolichotis patagonum. The sequence goes on from PVJX010008674.1 coordinate 39,567, forward strand.
GGAATACAGCCAATGGAGACAGTATAGTGAAGTTGGTACAGAACATCAAAGCAGGTCAGCAGGACAAGCGTAACAGGCAACATTGTATATCTCGTTGTCTTCACAATAGTTGTTCTTCTACTAGGTAGAGCAAAATCAAAGAAATACACAACGTTTATAGAACACATCAGCACAGAGTATTGAATAGAACAACACCGTTAATCAGGACAAAGCAAAACGGCAATAAAAATATCTGCCTTCAGAGATAGTAGAAGGAAACTCCCCCGACTTGCTGTACCAAATATGGTCACATACTAAGAGATACCCAGATCCCTGGATCCCAATTGTTAACCGGGGGAGGGGGGGGTATGTTTGATTGTAAGCCCGCGCCCCGGTAGGCAGCAGGCTGCTTACTGGTTGGCTTGGCGCCCTAAGTTCCAGCATGGCGCAGATCTCAGGAAACGCTCTGGCTTCTTGTTTCCCCGCCCTGGGGTGGCCGCGGCTCCCCAGACCACAGTCACTTCCCAGGGCGGCTGGCTGCTTACTCCTGTCTGACACTTTAATGATGATGGCATGAAGCAAAGATGAATAAAAATGACAGTTCAAAAAATAAACCCATAGTTACAGTGCCTTCCTCCCTGATTTTTTTCTTCAGTTTTTCTTTAGCTGAGTATTTTCTGTGTATTTGTGATGTACTGGAACATAACCAGTTTCAGGAAGTATCCTTTTGCTTTTTGTGTGTTTTGTTTTTGCTTTTGTTTTCTAAGACAGGGTCTGGTCTCACTGTACAGTTCAGGCTGTCCTTGGACTCACTGTGTAGCCCAGGCTAGCCTCGTACTTAGAGCAGTCCTTTTGCTTCGGCCTCCTGAGTGCTAAGATTACAGGTGTGTGCCATCTTGCCTAGGTTTTTAAATTTTTTTGTTTTTTTGAGACAGGGTCTCACTATGTAGTTCAGCCTGGCCTTGAACTCACTATGTTACGTAGGCTGGCCTCAAACTCGCAGCAGTCCTCCTGGGTGCTGGAATGATAGTTGTGTACCACTACACCCAGCTCATTTTAAAAAAGGTTTTGTTATACTGACCGAAGATTCCTGCATCCCTATATTGAAGATAGAACCCAGAGCCCTATGTATGCTAGGTAAGAGCCCTGCCACTGAGCTACATCTCTAGCCCTTTTCATTATTTTACGTTATGACTAAATCTTGCTAAATTGCCCATCCTAAGCCTTACTTGGAATCCTCAAGCCTCAGTGTCATAAGTAGTTGAGATATAAGCACATTACACTGCACCTGGACTTCAAGTTTTACTTTTCTAATTCTTGCCTTTTTTTTTTTTATAAAACACTGCAAACCATAAGATGCTATAGGTTATTTAAAATGTTTTCCAGTCAGTGTTGTTATAAGTGAGAGTGAAATACTTTAAAAGCTACTGGTGATTATATTATATAAACATGCTTTGTAATTCTTTTAAAATTCAGTATGTGAATGTCAGGTTATATAATGCATTTTTTCATAAATTTTTTTAAACTAGAAAGTGCTTTAAACAAAAGTTACTAATATAGTCATTACTCAGTATCTTTGAGGTATTGGTTCCAGGACCTCCATGATACAGAAATTTGCATATTCTCAAGTCTCATATAAAATGACATCATATTTACAAATAACCTATGCACAGCCTCCCACATGCTTTTTTTGTTTTATTTTGAGACAGGGTCTCATTATGCATTTGACGCTGACTTTGAACTCACTGTGCAGCCCAGGCTTGCTTCCAACTCCTGGCAGTCCCCCTGCCTCAGCCTCCCACATACGGGATTACATGCATGCACCACCACACCCAGCCCTCTCATCTGCTCTGAGTCATCTCTTTCAAGTACTTACACCTAATACAGTAAATTACCATGTGAATAGTTTAAGTCTGTTCTTGTTCAATACAGATAGTTTTTCTTTCTCCTGAATATTTTCTATCCATGATAGATTGAATCCATAAATATGGAGAGGTGACTATACATATATATATACTTTCCTCTATTCTAAGAAAACTGGAACTTCCTTAATTTAATATTTTCTGTAAATTTCACATTTTCTTAGAACAATGCGAAGCTAATAGCACCATGTATTTTATTTGTAAGAAGTAAGTTTTAGGGCTGGGGATTTAGCTCAGTGGCTTAAGTGCCTGCCTGGCAAGCATGAGGTTGTGAGTTCAATCCCCAGTGCCAAAAAAAAAAAAAAAAAAGAAGTAAGTTTTAGCTGGACATAGTGGCTCATGCCTGTAACCCCAGCACTTGGAAGCTGAGGCAGGAGGATCACTGTGAGTTCAAGGCCAGTCTGGACTACAAAGTAAATTTAAGTCCAGCCTGAACTAGTGAAACCTTATCTCCTAAAAAAGAAAAGAAAAGAAAAGAAAAATGTAAGAGTACTGCCAGTTGATTTGTGCATCAGGTAATCCCTTAATCTATGTAGTTTACAAGCTAAATTTGACCTTCTTCATGTAGCCGTAGGATAGAGACTCTGGCTGTGAAGTATTTATAGTTATGAAGTACAGCTTTACAGAAGAGGGAAAAGGCTGTCTTTGATGTTTGATTGTAAACATAGAAGAGAAATGATTGTCATAGAAAAAACTTGAAAAGAATAAAAGGTTGGCATCCATTGAGTATGTGAGCACCTACTATTTTCTGAATAGCTAAGTAAATGCCAACGGAGAAAATAAGATGAAGAAAGAGAAAAATCAGATCAGAGAGCCAGATGAATCTGAATGAAATGAACATACGAAAATGGTGGACAAAGGAGACTTATAAAGTATTTTTAATAGCTTGTAAAAAGCAAGCTAAAAAGCCTTCTTGTTAATTTTCCATTTTGTTTACAGGCATGCATGTAGGGAATACCGTATTCACAAAGAATTAGATCATCCCAGAATAGTTAAGCTGTATGATTACTTTTCACTGGACACTGACTCGTAAGTACTGTGCCATTTTACTTTATTTTCTTAAAGTAAAGAGTGTTCATACAATAAAATACAAATCTGGGCCCACAGTATACCTCTGAAGAAATCATAAATGTATTAGTTTATCAGCAGTTGATCATAGATAAATTGGGTTTTGAGCTAGCCATGTACCTCGGGGCCAAAGGACATGTTTACCTTTTGCTGGAAATGTTTTAACTATAAGCTTAGTTAAAAACTAAGTACTAGCTGGCGGCTGGGGATTTAGCTCAGCGGCATAAGAGCCTGCCTTGCAAACATGCGGTTGTGAGTTCGATCCCCATACCAAAAAACAAAACAAAACAAATAAACAAACAAAAAACCTAAGTACAAACTGATTTGTAGTGTTTGCCAGTTTCCATGATGTAAATATTCTCATATCCAAGTTTCAGCTATCAGCTTTTTTTAAAAAAGCTATATTGAATTATGAATAATTCACATACCATACTCACCCATTTCACAACCTCCAAAGAAACCCATACCTTTTACTATTTTCCCACCCACACTTAACCCTTTCCTTGAATCCTAAGCAATCACTGCTTTCTGTCTCTATAGATTTCCTATTCTGGACTTTCACATAAATGGAATAATATGGTATATGTGTCTGTGTCTGATTTCTTTGACTTGATATAATATTTATAAGGTTTATCTAGCTTCATCCATTCTCCTACCAATGAATTCATGGGTTGTTTCTGCCTGTGGCTAACGTGAATAATGCTGCTTTGAACACAGATATACAAATAATGTCTTTTGAGCTGGTCGTAATGGTGTACACTTGCAATCCCTACATTTTAGGAGACTGAGGCAGAAAGATCACAAGTTCAAACCTAGCCCAGGCAACTTAGTGACTTAGTCCCTGTCTCAAAATAAAAAAGGGCTGGAAGGGGCCGGGGGTTTAGCTCAGTGGTGTAAGTGCCTGCTTGGCAAACGCAAGGTCATGAGTTCGATCCCCAGCACAAAAAGAAAAAAAAATTTACAGACATTTATTGCTTATTAGAAGTTGCAAATGCTCACAACCTCGCGTTTGCCAACACCGGCGCCAGAAAGGGGGGCGGGGCTGGTGTTGTAGCTCAGTATGCAGGCCCTGGGTCCAATCCCCAGGAAGCTCCCCCTGCCCCCACCAAAAAAGGCTCATCTGTGCTGCAGTGTATGTATCAGTGCTTCATTTCTTTTTATGAGCAGGCAGTACTCTGTTGGGCCACTGTGTCTTGCTGTTCCATGGTGGCCCTCCCACACACTGTAGAGTGTACTTCTTTTCCTACTTTTACTTACCCAGACTCACTCTGCAGAGCCTGTTTTTTTTTTGTTTTTGTTTTTCTACTTTTAGTAAAACCATGCTACTGGGGGAAAATACTCTTGTATAGATTCACCACATTTTGCTTATCTATCTGTCCTACAAATATTGTAATAACCAGCTCACAGAATTCCTGAAAATGTATCAGTCAGTTTTTGGGAATTGGCATATGTTAATGCCAGCATTCCACTGACACTGCCCAGTGAGTGCAGACTGCTCAAGGGACTAATGAATTCGGGCCCTTAGAAAACTACCAGGAATATGATACTGTCTTAAAACAGTGGTGGCAAACCTATGGCACATGGGCCACAGCAGGCTTTTTATGTCATTGAAAGCTCTACAGGGTTCACCATCACTGCTGATAGCAAGAGATCAAAGACAGTGTCCAGTGCTGCAGGCCAAAATGTAACTCATAGTTGTGTAGAATGTCAGAATTGAAAGAGATAAGAGTCCCACCTTCTTATTTTACAGGTAAGTTGTGAGGACCAGCAAGGTGAAGTGACTTGTCTGAAATCTTTGATAATTGTTTATATCGTTACCTGTTATAGATAAGTAAATTTTAGAGCCTCTGGGCTTATCCAGAAGTTTAGAAATATTTCAACATTAAAATATATTTCTTTATAGGAATCTGGCCTGCAGGTGTTCCCTCGGTCTCTTAGGGCGATCTGGGATGTTTGATCTGTTCATCCAGCAGCTCTTTTACAGAGTTACACAGACAGCAAGCCCACATTTAGAAATACTCCAGAAAGACCATATTCCTTTTAGAAGCTTCAAGTGTCCCCTCATCCATCTGCTCAGGATTTTCCCTTTTTATTAAGGAGCCTCTTATATCAGGTATAGCCATGTATGTTGAGCATGGAGTAGAGTTCATAAAAATAACCTAGTTAAAGGGCAGGAATGAGATAACCAGGAGAGGTCTCCACAGGGTCGTGTCACTCTTTTGCTTTAATTAGATTTCTTGAATACTAGGTTAGATCACTTTCTGAAATATAAGTGCCAAAATTATTTCAAAATAGATACAATGACTTGGATTATCTGCTATTTTCAATTATATACACACTTTTCACTAATATGATAAATTGACTCGTTTATGTCTTACTCTTATGTTGTTCTTCCTGTTGTGTATATGATGAATTTTCATAAAAAATAAATCAAACTGTTGTTTTAGAATGTCTTCTGAGAGTTGTTTGAGTTATTAAAAGTGAGATTTTATTTCTAGCTTGCTTTTGAGCCAAAGAATCAATTTATTGAACATGAGAGTCTGTCTCAGATTTCAGAGAATATATGTCTCATATATATGAGAATATATGTCTCATATCAGAGAATATATGTATTTCCGATAATTATTCTCAAGTAATGTCTGCAAGCCGAGTGTGGTCGCACATGCCTAAAATCCCAGGAGAGACTGAGTTAGGAGCAAGATTGTAAGTTCAAGGCCAACTTGCACTACATAGTGAATTTAAGGCTATCCTAAACTACGTAACAAGATACTGTTTCAAAAAACCAACCAACCAAACAGACCCTCAGCAAGCATAGTGCTAATATGTCCTGTTGTATTTCATAAGAAGCATAAACTGCTGTTCAGTTTTAGAATTACACAAGACCATGTTTGTTCACAATCAGTTGTGGTGCCTTTCAAAGGCACTAGCTACCCAAAAACCAACAGCACCAGTCCTGAGCCTGCTTGCTTTCTGTTCCTCAGCCTTCCCCACTCTACATCTAGGGTAGGTGGTAGATGACTCAGTACACTGTGCTTACCAGGCTCATCTCAGTTGGTGTCCAGCTGAGTTCAGCCAATGTAGAGAGGCACCCTGCTGCACTCCAGTTCTAATTTCCCTTGGTGACCCTGGATTCTGGTCACTCCCATCTCCTCCCTCTGAACCTCTGGCCCTAGTGTGCTAATGGGCTTCCAGTTGTAGATGACTACTGGGATGCCTCACTAGCTGGTTTGTCTTCTCAGTTCTTCCATCATTTGTGTGATCAGTTTCCTGAATTAGAACTCCCTCTCTGTCTTACTCAAATGATTTTTATTTCCTGATTGTACCCTCACATAGAGACCCACATTGTTCCAACTTGGTGTAGTCAAAAAGTATGCATCTCAGGGACATTCAGACAGTTCAGAAAGGTTCATTCCAATTTATAGTACCTTGGAGCATAAACACATGACCTGTAATGCCACCAGTGGCATTTTATTTTAAATGTGGGTCTGTATGATGTGTTGACATAAATGAAGGAGAAAGCCCCTCTCCCCTACCCCATACAGTGAAGTAACACAGTTGTGCAGTATTGTGCCACACTGCCAGGATGTGAATATACAGCTAGTTCTTAAGATTTGAGAAACTCTGGATTCTTTTTCAGTCTACACACTCAAGGTTATATAAAATGTTTGGGGTGATAGTTGTATGCTTGATCACAGTATGGCTGTTTAGAAATGGGTACAATATATAGGTTTGTAAGGGGAGCTTCTGAGAAGACATTTAGTGAGCATACATTATAGTTCTTGTCAGTATTCTTAAAATCTACAGTTAAGGAGAGGTAGGCCTAGATGAACTTTAGTATGGCCCATGACAACATGGAGGGTGTGAAGGCTTTTCTCCAAGAAAGTAAGCATTTTTCTTCTGTAAACAGCTGAGATAAACTGAATATGGTAAAACACACCTATAATCCCAGAATTGATGGAGGCTGAGGCAGGAGGATTACAAATTGGAGTCCTGCTAAGAGTAATTAGTACAAAAACAAAACAAAACCAAAAAATTGCTAAGATAGCTGACAATAAATAAAGAGTAGAAGACTGTTTTAAAGGCGAGGAAAGGAAAAGCTAAAGTTTTCACTGGGACTAGTTTAGATAGTCTTAATCTTGTTCTTGTCCAATGGTTAAATGATGGTTTAATTTGTCTTTAGGTTTTGTACAGTATTAGAGTACTGTGAGGGAAATGATCTGGACTTCTACCTGAAACAGCACAAATTAATGTCGGAGAAAGAAGCCCGATCCATTATCATGCAGATTGTGAATGCTTTAAAATACTTAAATGAAATAAAACCTCCCATCATACACTATGACCTCAAACCAGGTATGTCTAACTTTTAGGAGACAGTAGCTTTTCAGTCTTGCAAGTGATTTTTAATTTAGTAAAATTACAAGAATTTGACAGGGCCCAAGAAGGACTAGTGTCCTTGCCTGGTTAGATATGGGAAAAAAGGAATTCTTGCTGCACAGCTCTGGGTCAAATTAAGCATTCTAGAGAAAGAGCACTTTTGTCTGCAGAGTTAGGGTGGTTTATGATGCCAGTCTCCCTTTTTTTGTTTTGTTTCATTTTTGTTTTTATTTATTTATTTTTGCCAATCTCAAAACTGTTCCAGTAAGTTCTGTTTTGTTTTTTCCCATTACTTACACCATGACGCAATTCCTCTGCTCCAAGTTGCTTTGATAAGTGCCCCAAATTAACAATTTACCTTGTATATGTACCTCTTAATTCCTTAAATGTTGAGCAGAATATTTCATCTTTTTGTATGGTTATCGTCTAACTATGATAAGTCATTACCAAAGAGTAGAGTAGAGAGGGGAGGTATACTTCTTATCTCTATTTTTTGGCATTATCTTTACTTGCCTTTCAGGAGTCTGTATACGTTCCATGCGCACAGCTCTAACCAGCTTAGTTTGGTTATTGGGAAGATGGTTCCCAGTTAGCTTCTGGTGTAGCAAAATTGTTAACTGTGCTTTTACTCTTGTGATAGCTGCTTATTATTTTTGTTTTGGTTTGGTTTTTTGGTAGCTACATAAGAATTCTATTTACTATTCTTTAATATTCTGATGTAATTCAGATGAGTGAAAAATTAATTATAATGAGGTGATTTTTTTTTTTAAGGATGGCTATTGTGTGTGTAATCAATCAGGTTTTCCATCATTGAATTCAACAGACTTTTATTGTCAAATGAGCTCTAGGTGGCACTGTGGTGCTAGCTTTGATTTCTTTTCCCAACTACTATTCTAAACAAGAGAGTTCAGAGATTTCACCAAAAGGTGAAATGAAACGGTCCTATCATTTTTTTTTTTTTTTTACCAACTGTGCAAATGATATTTTACTTTGGCAACTTGTTTTTGTTTTCAATACTCGTGGTGGTTTGGCACATTAAACAGGTGATTTTTGGAAAGCAAAAGTTTTCAACAAACACAGAGAGCTCTTCCCCCAACATCTGGAGTTAGACTGCTTTATTCCAAAGAATTAAATGGTTGTTTTTGCACGTAGGAATTAAGTTCTTCCCTTCTTATTACTTTGGATTTTTCTCTTAATAAGTGGGCTTATTCATAAAGATTTTTATCTTTTTAGGTAATATTCTTTTAGTAAATGGTACAGCATGTGGAGAGATAAAAATTACAGATTTTGGTCTTTCCAAGATCATGGATGATGATAGCTACAATTCAGTGGATGGCATGGAACTAACGTCACAAGGTGCTGGTACTTATTGGTAGGTATCCAAGAGGTCTGCTAGATGGAGATGCAGCTGCGCTGTACTGAAGCGTTGATAATAACTGATTAATTTCTATATATTGTATGCTAAAGCAGAAATGTTACAGTCATCTTTCTAGCATTTTGACTCTTTGTATTAATATGTCTTTTTTTGTTTGTTTGTTGGTTTTTTAGTTTTTTGTTTTTTCTTCCTCTCTTAAAAACCCTAGAGAGAAAGAGCTTATATCTGGCCAGGTCTTTGAGTTGTGTGTTGCTTCCACAGTGCTGGCCATACAAGTCAGTAAAGAACGTGGTTGCTCATGTGGTGTATATAAGAATGGCTCTGAATTCTTTTCAGTACAAATCAAAGTCTCTTTTTTCATGGGTTAATGTGATGAGGGGTTTGTTTCTAGAGTTGCCTGAGGATGATGGACTCTCAAGAATTAAGGAGTTGTGAAGATCAGAATGGAAAAAAACCACAGCATCCCATGAAATCTATACAGGAAAAAGTGAGCACAGTTTACCAGAAGTTTATCCATGTCTGTTAGCCACGTTCTAAGAAGTTTTGAGGCACGTTTCTCCTTACCATCTTTTGTTACTTGCCCCACCCCAGCCACCCTACCCAGCTAGCTGTGCCACCAATTCTGTAACCTTTCCTATTTCTGCCTATTACTTTGTTACCCCTACTATTACTTTTGACAGTCAGAACCATAAAACATACCTGGGGCAAAAGCATTTAACTTCATGATGTTAGAGCATGTTAACAAAGCTTTCTTTTCCCTTCTGAGTAGTTAAAAACCATGTATGTGTGATTCTGAACCTGGAGAAGGTTCTTTAGAACTGATAGAGAGGTACTCTATGTTCAGGGGATCAGACTGTTTACTTTTGGGACAGGGATGCCCCAGGCTTTACCAGAATCCTATCTTGGAATGGAGGGACTTGAGAGAGCAAACAGGCTATTCACAACATACACATGAACCTTGTTCTCCTCAATTTATCCTGCTAATAACACCCATGTGCTGGTTTGGTGTGGTGATACACACCTGTAATCCCAGCACTCAGGAGGCTGAGGCCAGAGGATCGCTGTGAGTTCAAGGCCAGCCTGGGCTACATAGCGAAACTCAACACTTGTGTGCACAAACTCTGCTTCCTGTTGTTCCTTCTTGCTTATAGAGATGGTACCTATAGTAAAAAGCCAGTCCCTAAATTAAAGCTTTAAAATTCTAGGTTTAAAATAGAAGCTGCATTTACAGTGTTTATTCAGTGTGGTGGTTATTGTAGGTTAGTGTCCCTGTCACTAAGTGATGCAAAAATATCTGCTGTTGGAATGTTGGGGGAGAGTTTTATATCTCTACTATATAAGTTAACTGAGACTTGGATTTGAACTTTATATTTAATAGCTTGTTCTTTTTTAAAGGTGCAGTTTTTTTGTGTTTAAAATATGGTCTAACTGCTAGTTAGTGCTCTATTTGCCTAGCTATAAAAATTCAGCATTTGGAATTCAAGTAAAAGTTGTATGTTTTGCTTCAAAATAATATTTTCGGGAGGACGGAATATTTTGAAAAATATTTGGGGAGGGCATAGGGAAGTATGTATATGAATAAAGATTGGCTATATGGTGATGGTCATTGAAGTAAGAAGATGCATAGATTTGTTATATTGTACTTTCTATTTGAGGTTATATTTGAATATTTTTTATAATGTAAAGTAAGATAGGGGAGTTCTGAGAAAATTAAACTGTGAATTCTTAGGAAGGTTTGAAAAGTGTCAGTGTAGGTAGAAACGTTGTCATAGTCACCATCCTGAGTGTCACTTTTAAAATGATGATCCAGAGAGAGAGGAATAAGCTGGGAAGACAGAATGTTTTAAGTAACTGCAATTTTTAGTTGTTCCTGAATTCTTATACCCTGACTACTATAAAATAAGTCATAAACTCTGCCTTGAACATTGTTTCTTCTACTGAGAACCTTTATTATGCTGGAAATGCAACTGTGGTATTATTTTGTTTTGTTCTAACACAGTTTAGTATTACATCATAGAGCTCTTTACTTTCCCTCTCAAAGTCCTTGATAGGAAATGAAGGCACTTGCTGTGTTTAGTAGTATTTAGGTAATGAACTAGTTTTTATTTCTTCATTTACAGATTAAAAACTAAGACCTAGAAAGAAGGTGATTTACCAGACTTATACTGTGAATTTAATAGTGTCTTTTATATTCTTAAAATCTTGCTAAATTACCACTCTGCGTTTGCTTGAGTTTATCATCCCCAGTTCTTTTTCACCACTTCCACAAAAAGTTAGGAAGGCATTACAATGGTCATTTTAGAATCAAGGTTATATTTACTGTTTATCCAAGATTATATTTACATTATGCATATTAAAGGATTAAGAAGTATGAAAATTAGGGCCCGAAGAGGTTTTAGTGGCACTTAAGTTATTCTTTTTATAATTTTTCTTTTTCCTATATTTTTTATTTATTTCCCTTTTTTTTCTTCTTAGTTAAGTTCTAAATCTATACTTTACTTTTTAGTATGAGTTGGTTTGGTTTGGTTTTTGTTTCCTTTAGTGCTGAGACTCAGACCTGGAGTCTTGTACATTCTAAGCACATACACTACCACCTAGCTATACCTGGAGTCCTCAGTGTATGTTTCACCTAAATTTTTTTATTGTGAAATAATCTAGTCAGAGGTCTTAGTCATCCAAAAATGTTTGCTAAGAAAACTATAAAACAACAGTTATTAAAAAGAAAAAAAAGGCAGGCATGGTGGCACACACCTGTAGTCCCAGCTATAAGGAGGCTAGGGTGGGAGGGCATATTGAGCCCTGCAGTTTGAGACCAGCTGGGCAACGTATCGACAGCCAGTCTGACAAGACAAAGGAGAGAGGGTGGTGGAGCTGTCTGGTGCAGTTGTGTTTGATAGAGATGGTGGTTGGGAGAAGGAATATTTGCTACCTATTTCCCCTTGTGGTTCCTTCAAGCTGTTAAGTTTAGATTTTTACTCCAGGAGCACAGTGGAGTTTTCCACAGAATGGATTTTGCCAGCACAAAATTTGCAGACATTGATCTGCCTTCTAACTGTGCAGAGGGGAAAACTCCAGGCAGGTATTTTTGGTTTCCTGAATGCCCAGAGGCACTTATCTTCCATACTATACAATCTGGTGTGGTCTGTTCCTTGGTTTCTTTAGAAAGGGGGTGGGGTAGGGCTAGAGTTTAGATGAGAGAGTTGTGCCAGCAGCTAGTTTGTTTGGCTTTTGATGCTTTATCTGTAAGTCCTGATCACCCTTAAAATATAAAGTATCTTCTGATAATTTGGGGACTTCCATGTCATCCTTTATTTTGTATTAGAGTTAGTTCAGATTAGGATTTCCAAAGAGGCTACTTTAAGAAGGCAGAATAGTCTCATCTCCTCTCAGTGATCTGTACTGGGTCCTGAATTCATTTGGACTAAAACACTAATTTTAGAGTTTGGGGATGAAGCTCAGTGGAGGCCCTGGGTGTATCCCCAACACAAAAAGGAGGAGGGAAAAAACCCCAAAACACTGATTTTTGAGACATCTTCAAGCAACATGGTTAAACTTTAATGTTTGTTAATGACGCTATTGGGCTTAATTTCTAGCACCTGAAAAACAAAAAATTTTGAGTGACACTTTTATTAGGCACAATATTTACCTTTCTATAAATTGAGAAGTGTATTTTAATGCCTGATAGAATAGTACTGCCTCCCTTATAGTGCCTTTTCAATGACTCTGCTGTATTTCTAACTTGATTGTTAAAATGCAGATACTTGTTTTCAACAAGGTCTTTTATTTTTCTTTTTTGTATTTTGTGTTTATATGTTCATATTTCTAAAAATTTTTCTCTTTTCCTAGGTACTTACCACCAGAGTGCTTTGTGGTTGGGAAAGAACCACCAAAGATCTCAAATAAAGTTGATGTCTGGTCAGTGGGTGTGATCTTCTACCAGTGTCTTTATGGAAGGAAGGTAAAAAAAAAAAAAAAAAGGGCAGTGCAACAGCTTGTCCTCCTTCTGGGTAGCATTTGTGCATGGTGCCTCCCTGTGTTAGAGTTAATCACTGAGTTACACTAAGAATCTTTAAAGTAGTAGTTTAAACAAAATATAGACTTAATAATAAAAGTTTTATTTCTAAGCACAAATTCTCAACCATAGGGCACCTAATGAATTCTGCCAGGCTATAGAAAACATAATTTATGCTCTTCTCAGATATAGGACATTTTGATTCTAATAATTTGTGTAGATACTTGCATAAATTAGTTAATTATTAAAGTGAACAACCTTCCCAAGAGCCATTCTTAAGGATCCTAAGAACTAGAACTTGAAATGTTCCCAGACTTCATTTCTAAATATCTTGTTAGTAAAAGCTGTTATTAAGAAAAGCATGCTTGGGGGCCAGGGATATAACTCAGCGGCACAAGCACCTGCCTGGCAAGTGCAGGCTCCTTAGTTCGATTCCCATTACCAAAAACAAACAAAAAGAAAAAAGCTGCTTTGTATTTTGATGCTGGGGAGATAGTGTCGGAAAGTACTCCTTATCTATCACCCCTGACTCAGGTGGCATGTCATTTGAACAAATAATTACCCAGGCATGTAGTAAACTTTACGTAGTGAATTTTTATGTTTGATTTTTCCTTGTGAACATATCTTACAAATAAATAATATACTCTATCTGTATATCTATCCTAGTATATTTATCTACCTGTATATAGATCCAGTTGTATATTTGTATTTCTGTTTTGGCCTTCAGTGTGTTTGTATGTTTCAGTGTTCACTCTTAGGCTATGAGTAAAAGCCAGATGTGAATTCTGTAACTCCTGTGAACTCTTAAATAGTTTGATTACACCCTCCAAGCCATGCTGTTAGTTCAGAATACAGCTTTCTCTTTAATTTATCTTTAATTTTGGTCTGCCTTTTTTTATTTTACTTCTAAACAAGGGAACTATTTATAACTAGTGGGGCTTAATTATTGTGTGTATTCTTTGATAATGTTGAATTGTTGAAGTTACCTGGAAAGAATTATTTGAGCTCTTTCACTACAGATGATGGTAAGCTTAAACTTACCTACAAGAGTATATTAAGAAATGATACCTTAGAGGCACAAATGAAGCCCTTTTTGTCCCCACTTTTTATGTTGCCCTTCTGTTCTTCTACTTCTTTTTCCATGTCTTTTTGTCAGCATCATGGGTTGGCCAGTGTAGTACTTAGATCTACTGGTATCACTCAGAGTACCCGAGATTGTTGATTCCTGCTCAGAATCTTTTCTTTGCTGGGAACCAAGCTTGAGGCAAGAGATTCTGCGTCTGATTCCTGTTCCAACTTAAGCTGTGAACCCCCTCATACCCAAAATCCCCCCATCTTTGAAAGGAGAAAATTGTAAGAGACTGTTGCCAGAATTTCTTCCAGCCATGGTCAGGAGATGTACCCTTTCCCTATCCTTTGGTACTGATTGTATTCTCTTTAACTTTATTCAGAGGCCCACTTTTATTTCCTTGTTTTGTGTTTCTGTTGCAGCCTTTTGGCCACAATCAGTCCCAGCAGGATATTCTACAAGAGAATACTATTCTTAAAGCTACTGAAGTGCAGTTCCCGCCGAAGCCAGTAGTAACACCTGAAGCAAAGGTAAGTTTTGACCCATTGGCCAATAGAAATGACTGCTTTATCTTCTGTGTTATTTCTTGGGATGATAATGGGTGAATTTTTCATTATGAAATTTAGTAGTTATTAAAAACAGAATAGGGATGAATTAATATTCCAGAAACAATAGAAGAATGTGGCTCTATACCTCATCCCAAGGCTAGTAAAATGAATGTTGACACATAGGCTTTTTTTTTTTGGTACCAGGGATCAAACTCATGACCTCATGCTTGCCTGTCAGGTACTTATGCTGCTGAGCTAAATCTCCAACCCTAGATCGGCTTTTTATTCCACAAAGCTCCTTAGAGTCAGGCAGGGAAGGGAGAGCAGAATTCTCAACAGAGATACAGATATACCAGCCATTGTTGGCAATAGGAGGAACCCTAGCTTCATCCTTACTCAAGGAATATGATCAGTTTTGGGGCATGAAAACCCACATAAGAGAAATAATAGGAGTACTAAGGCATCAGGTCCAGTGGTACATGCGTACAATCCTACCTGCTCAAGAGGTTCAGGAAGATCTCTAGTTCGAGGCTATCCTAGGCAACACAGTAAGAGCTCATCTACATAAAAGGATGGGTAGATGGAAATAAGATGTTATAGGTTAAGTAGTGATCAGTGGTAAGTAGTAAATTCTCTAAAGCATTTGGTCAAATGAGGTCATTCATAAATATATACTGCCAGTGTGTGTTGGCATACTCCTGCAATCTCAGCTCTTTGGGAAGCTGAGACAGAAGGGCCACAAGTTTGAAGTCAGCTTGGGGAATTCAATGAGACCCTATTTCCAAATCTTTTCAAAACAAGAGCCAGGTGAGGTGGCGGCATGTGCTTATAATCCTAGCACTCAGCATAGTGAAGCAGGAGGATTTCTATGAGTTCAAGGCCAGCCTAAGCTACATAGTGAGACTCTGTCTCAAAAAACAAAGGGCTGGGAATGTGTCTCATTGCATAGACTATGGGAACAACTGCTAGTACCTACCTGGGTGTGGTGGCACATACCTGTCCTGGCACACATCCCAGCACTTTTGGAGGCTGAGATAGGAGGATCACAAGTTAGAGCCCAGCCCGCACCACTTAGCAACATAGTGCAATCCCATCTCAAAATAAAAAGGAATAGGGATGTAGCTCAGTGCAAAGTTCCTGGATCAATCCCCAGTCCCTACCCCTCACCCTACCCCCCAAGACAAGAAAAACTAGGGCAACATGGAATGAGAAGTGAACAAAGAAAGGATGACCAGCCAGAAAAGACAAATGATCTATAAAAAACCTTTATGACAAATGATTTCTGCAGTACTCTTGGGGACACAATCTTGTTTCCTTTAGTAAATATCTGATCATTAGAAAAAAATGAGGTTGGTAGGAAAAGCACTTCACAGCCTGTAACACATTGTGTTGTCAGTTCTTTATATTGCGCATGGGGGTAGTATAAGCTTAGAATTTCCATTTCCGCAGGAAGTTCACGTGAAGCCATGGTTTGTTGATGCAAGGCCATGAGATTACTGTTTCTATCCAAACAAGCCAAGCCAAGAGATTTTTATTGTCAGTTGTGGTGATCTCAGTGCTTTGGGGGCAGAAGTATTTAGGGACCATAGTTTCCCACTTCAGGAAAAATTCAGCTCCCTGTACAGCAAGGTGGAGGAGTCAGTAGCAGCAGAAAGGTGCTACTGCCAATGCTGATCTCTTGACTTCTTTGGATCTGCCTAACGGGTTCCAGAAAGGCCTTGAGCCCCCACTGTCTAGGAGCTATTTGCACTGGGCCCTGGTCCCAGATCCACTGTCTCAGGTTCTCTCTGGGATGCTAAGATTATCTGCCTCAATCTTCTACAAGAAATTTTGTTTTGCAGGCTTTTATCCGGCGGTGCTTAGCGTACCGAAAGGAGGACCGCATTGATGTCCAGCAGTTGGCCTGTGACCCCTACTTGCTGCCTCACATCCGAAAATCAGTTTCCACAAGTAGCCCTGCTGGAGCTGCTATTGCATCAACCTCTGGGGCATCCAATAACAGTTCTTCAAATTGAGACCTATTCCAAGGCCACAGACTGTTCAACACACGAGGTGGACAAGTGGCATTCAGCAGCGGGTTTGGAACATAGCGAATCCGAAGGGATCTCATGAAACCTGTACCAGGTGCTTTTATTTTCTTGCTTTTTTCTCATCCATAGAGCATGACAGCATCGATTCTCATTGAGGAGAAACCTTGGGCAGCTCTGGCCAGGCCTCATAGGAAAAGGCCTCATCCAAGGTTCCGGCGTCAACGGCCCCTGTGTGTGGCTGCTCTGAGTGAGGAAAAAAAATTAAAAAGAAAAACTGGTTCCATGTACTGTGAACTTGAAAACATATAGACTCAGGGGTGTCCCTGATGCAATGCTTCAGATGAAGAATGTGGACTTGAAAATACAGACTGGGCTAGTCCAGTGTCTATATTTAAACTTGTTCTTTTCTTTTAATAAAGTTTAGGTAACATCTCCTGAAAAGCTTGTAGCACAAAGGCTCAGCTGGGGATGGTGTTTGACTTCGGAGGAAAAAAAGTTGCTATTGCCCGTTAAAGGCACTAGAGTTAGTGTTTTATCCCTAAATAATTTCAATTTTTAAAAACATGCAGCTTCCCTCTCCCCTTTTTTATTTTTGAAAGAATACATTTGGTCATAAAGTGAAACCCGTATTAGCAAATACGTGGCAATGTTCATTCCAATCAGATGCAGCTTTCACCTCCGTCTGGTCTCCTGCTTACGATTGCTTCCCTCATCTCAGTGGGGAAAAAAGGGAGTGGGAGTACTGAGATGTGTGGATTTTTGCCATTGGACAAAGAATGAGGTTAGAAGACTGCAGCTTGGAGTCTCTAGGTTTTCAACTATTTCTTCACAATTTGAACACTTGACGGTTACCCCTTTTAATTTATTTGAAGTGCTATTTTTTTAAATAAAGGTTCATCTGTCCATGCAGTCCTCCTGGATTCTCTGAATGTAGTAACTATCAATACTGTTCCAAAGGTAGGCAGAAAAGGGCTGGGAAGACAAATGCTCTGAGGGCCAGTAGTCCCTACTCACGGTCTTTGTGTGCTTGCTAAATGGTGTACATTTCTTGTTAACCATGTTATTAAAACTTGATCAGTACATAAGCTTTCCTCTGTTAGATCTTTTGGCAGGAAAAAACCTTCCCCCAGTTCTCTAAATTTGGTGGGTGTGTGCTGGTGTGCCTGTGTGCGTGTACACACACTTTGTCTAACTTTAATAGATTTATCAAGTGGAATTAAAAAAAATCATCTCAGAGAAATAAGTATTTCAGCTATGAAAATTCTTTTGGAACTAATTTTTATAAAAATTTGATTGTTTCTGAGATGTGTGACCAACTGAAGATGGAGCTGAAATGGGAGACTCGTGGCCCCACAGTACCCTTGAAACAGCAGAGCACGCGGCAGGAGAGGGAAGGAGGCCAAAACCTGAACGTGTGGTAGCCAGCTTGGAATGTTACTGACATATGTGGCAAGAGGGCTCAGCCAAAAATATTTAAAGATGTAGTCTTCAGGCCTGTGAGTCTCTGGACAGGGAGGGTAGTCAAGAAAGGCAGAGAGTTCTCAAGTAACTGTTGATTCCAGTGTTTCTTTTAATGTGAAAAATGTCACCAATGACACATTTTCTAGGACCATGGTTTCACTGCTGTGGGCGGGCCCCTGTCTCCTCAATCTTAAGTCTAAACCCTAGTCAGGCAGTCTAAAAGGAAGGTGAAGCTTTCCAAACGAGGAGAAGTTTATGGGGAGGAATTGTCATAGAAAGCTCTGAAGGAAGTTAGCCCCAAAGGTCTTGGAGCCCCCAGCATCTTAAAAACTAATTTACTGCTGGGGATTTAGCTCAGTGGCATAAGCGCCTGCCTGGCAAGCGCGAAGTTGTGAGTTCGATCCCCAGTACCGCAAAAAAAAAAAAACCAACTATTTCACTGCTGTTTTTTCTTTCTCTTTTCAGTGCTAGGGCTTGAACCCCAGGCCTTGTGCATCCTAGGCAAGTACTCCATCCTCAGCACTATGTTTTTGTTTGTTTGTTTTTGCTTTTGTCTTATGAGTGAGGGTATCCCTCAAGCTGGCCTCAAATTTGTGTCAGTCCTCGTGCCTCGGCTTCCCAAGTGCTGGGATTATAGGCATGAGCCCACCACACCTGTGTGCCTTTTTTTTCTTCTCCAGTGATCTTACTGTTTAGTGATGGTTGGTTTCCCACCCTCCCCATTACTGAGGATGGAATGCAGGGCCTTTCTACTGAGCTACATCCCCAGCCCTTGTTTTTATTTTTTATTTTGAGACAGAGTCTCTCACCAAGTTGCTCAAACTGGAACAGTTCTTTCTTAGAGCCTCCCAGAGTGCTTGGACACATTTGCCACTATGCCCAACTTTTAAGTTTTGTTTTTTAATTTGTAACTTTTGAAACCTGCCAAAGTGAGCACAAATTTTTAACTTTTTAAGGTTAAAAAGTGGTGCATTTGTAGGCCTTCTAACTTAACTGCCTCCATTTTTTCCTATGGTCTTATAAGTGACTGAGGACTTAATCCTTTTATGCCTAGTGTTCCGTTTTTGGAACGGCACTTACCAATAGAATATAATGAAAATTTTTCCTCTTAAATTCTTGTTCCTCGAGTTTTTCTAGCTAATACATAGGAATTTCATACAGAAATTCAAAAAATTTCAACCTTGAGCGTAAATGGGTTAATTTGTCAATCTGTCTTTTCTCCCTTCATCCTGAAGAAAGCATCTTCTTCCCTTGCTTTGAATGGATCTGGATGGCTGAGCCCAGGCAAGACGTCTTGCCACTGTGTGGACCAGTCCCCAAAAACATGCAGACCACTGACTTTTTGTAGTCTTCAAAGGGGCCAGTGAAGTCACAAAGTGGGATTCTCCACTGACATACTTTGTTAACATGGGTTCCACTTTCTCCAGTGATAGTCCCTTATTGCCACAATGTTGATTTACTTTACACAATGTCCAAAAAAATGTATATTAATTTGTAATGAAACCCAGCCATACTGTTTTGGACGTTCCCAAATGGGGGGGAAGGGGGTAGGGGGAGGAAGGGTTATTAAAATAAGTTTTCCAAAGTGTATTTCCCAGTCTCTTGATTTTCCTCTAGTGCTGCAACATCAAACAGGTCTTCACCATAGAGGTTAAAAGTAGAGAGGAATCCTGGCAGCTGGTGGAAGAGGCCCCATGGCATGATGGGAGTGTCGATTTGCGCAACACCGTTTGTGCCTCCAGTGTCCCAAGAATTGGGCTTGTTGGTGGAAACAGAATAGTGAACATGATAGGAGAGGCCCAGCTGTCAGTTCACAGTGCAGGAGTGAGTGTTCCAGGTTCAGGACTTTGAGGAATGCAGGGCTTTGAGGAAAAGAAATGCTGCCCTTGCACCCTGAAACCAGCACCGTCCAGTGGGGAGTAACTGGAGGAACCATGCACATCATGCTTCTGTGCTGAGGTAGATGAACAGCAACTTCCCTCCGATCTGGGAAGGACGGGGTTTCTTTCAACATAGATTAACAGTTCTTAGTTTTAAAAGTAGCTCTCTTTCAACATAGTTATCTTGTAGACTTCTAGAGCTTCATTCTCCCAAAAAGGCAGTTTACAATTAATCTGACCCACCTTCTTGGAGCATCTTTTACTTTACTCAAATTGCTTGAGCTGTTTCCTTAGGCAGAATCACTCCGAGTTAAGAGCCTAACATTAGATAGGATTTCCATCCTACCTCTGCAGTCTTTAGGGGTATCTCCTTGCATTGTGGGAATAAAGAGTAGATATAAGGTAGGTAAAATGCCTGGCACATAAGAGGAGAATAAAAACAAGTGTGATTTTTTTAAAAGATCACAGATCTGGGCGTGGTGGTGCACCTGTAATCCCAGCATTCAGGAGCCTGAGGCAGGAAGATTGTTACATAGTGAGTTCAAGATGAACCTGAACTACAAAGCAAGACCCTGTCTCAAAAAATTATTTTGAATAAACAATTAAATAAATAAAACAGACTCATTAAGAGAAACAACTGTCTTGGAACCCTCTTCACATCCACTGATCGAAGGTTCAGAGTTTTCTGCTTGCCTGAGGATGAAGATCCTCTGGTCTTGGGCAGGTGATGCAGACCTCTCAGAGATTTCTCCCCGGCTTGTTACTCATCAGAGACATCGTTCTTTGTCTTCCAAGGACAGCAGAGCCCCTTCCCTGGCCCAAGACTGCTTCTGGCTGAGTCTGACGGAAGTACCCAACAGGGTAGTGGTTCTCAGAGTGGCCAGTGGCTTCTGCATCGCCTGGGGAATGCAGCTTCCATGAAGCCTAACTACTGATTAGAAGCTGTCTTAGAGATAGAGCCTAGCTTCCTAATGCCGCCTCTAGGTGATGCCCGTGCGGCTCACGTCTGAGAACAGGGCTGTGGGCTGTCTGCCTCCCCGGTGGACCTAGCCCATACGGGTGCAAGCCCTACCCCATCTTCTCGCCAGCCAGGAGCCAGGAGCCAGGACAGGGTTGTTGGAGAAGGTGGCTGTCAGCAAGAATTCTACCACCGAGCTACAGCCCCAGGCCTTGGGTCTCTTCTGAACCCTCTTAGCTGGAAGACAGACACGAGTCCCATTTTATATTCTACACTGTGGATAAAAATTTATTTTAAACCCTGGGCTCTCCTAGAACTGTTGTCAAACATAGACTGCCTTTGTGGAGAACAGCGAAGGGACCCAGATACTGCCCTTACAAAGATGCCTAGCAGTACACTTAAGAACCATTCACTCCTTTGGACAAAGTTTCTCACCCTTGGCCTTCTCTTAAAATACTAACAACTTGGAATGTTGTGAGTTAACTTTTCATGTCTTCCTTTTACTTGAGGGAGCCAGGCCGGTGGGAGAGTCCTGGCCGAGATGAGCCTGCTTCTGAATAGAAACGGACGTCGGGATCAGGGGTGGGGAAAGCTGGGGTGGACTGCAGTTTATTGGAGGGTTGGGGATGAGTAATAGCTTGCAGAGACAAGAGGAGGACTGAGGAGGGAATGGTGTTTGTGAGCTCTGGGTAGTGGGGGGGACCTGCCAGAGACTGAGACAACAGGCAAGCCTGGGAGCAGGTCTGGGACCTGGCAGAGGTGGGAGATACAAGGGTGCTGTTGTGCTGGAGTCAGTGAAGGGGGGTGAGGGCCTCTCGGTGAGAGGGTCAGCAGCCCGCCACTGGCTCAGCCCCACCCTCTGGCCCTGGGTCAGGCTCCCGGTGTGGTGGGAAGTGCCTCGCTAGAGAGCTCTGCTACCCTCAGCCCCGTTCTTGGCCTGCTGACGGCCCGTGCCATCTCAGTTGAGAGGCCGTTTAGGGAGAGGCACAGAGGGTAGTGTTGCCAAAAGGAGAAAGGAACCTTCTTTGTGAAGAGGTTTCTCAGCCGTGTTGCTGCCCAGCTCAGGCACAGGCAAGTGGGGAACATCTCACTGATTTTACAGACAGGCGTTCTACGGCCCAGAGAGGTTTGGTGACAGCAGTGGGTAGAGCTGCAGCAACTGAGGAGCAGACTACAGGTTGAAAATTTTATGTAATGAATTCCTGGAGTGCCATTTTTGGGCAGAGGTGGCACTTGGGTTCCCAGACTGCCCTAATCCTGTCACTGTGTCCCTCCTCTCCCTCCTGGCTGGTAGCCCTTAAAAATGTACTTGGATCCAGCCAGTCTTGGCAGCAGCCCCTGCTTCTTCAGTCCTTGGTGGAGGGAAGGAGAGCATGGCTCCACAGAGCATTAGCACTGCAGGTTCCCTGAGATCTGATTTTTGTCATCTTGTTTATAGTTGAGGAAGCCGTAACCCCCATTCTACTCATTCCTATTCCTGTGTTCCCTAGTTGGATAAGTTGGGATGGATCCTGTGTCCTGGATTTGAGGTTGCTGTAAGGCTTGCAGAGGGCGGGGGAAGAAACAGATTGTAGCTAACTGCCATCTATGTGTCATAGTAACTCCCACAGGACACAGAGGATGACCCTAGAGTGGGCCTTGGCATGACAGACCCCAAGATGGGCATGCCTCTGAAAAGATGATAAGGAAAGGTGTGTGCCTCAAAGTTAATTTCAGGAACCCTGATTCCTTTGCAACTGTAGACTACTTTTTTTTGGTGCTAGGGATCGAACTCCCGACCTTGTACATGCCATGCAGGTGCTAGTGCCACTGAACTAAGTCCCCAGCTACATCTGTAGACATTTATAGAACCTCTCAGTCTTAACAAACTGTGCCCCACAGGTGTTCCCCTGCCCACATTAGACGAAACTATACCAAGGTTTGGAACCCTAACGTAGGGTGACAGTTGAGCCAGGTGTGAGGACTAGTAGGTTCAGGTCACTGCAACTTGCAGTATGTCGTTGGGCTTGCACTCTGACCACAGTTGCCACATGTATAAACATCTCACATCCACGTGGGACATAGCCGTAGAGAGCCTTCTGGTCATGATGTGCTGGAGTAGGCCTCGTGGGAGGTCAAAGGCAGTGACTTTGCTTTTGACTAGAAGCTGGGAGATGTTTCCTAGTGTGAGATAAGATCAGTAGGAACTTGAGAGATCCCAGCTGGACTTCAGAAGATGGGCAGAATTAAATAGTAATAAGGTGTAATCCCAGTACTAGGAAGGCTGAGGCAAGAGGATCTCCACAAGTTCGAGGCCAGCCTGAGCTACACAGCGAAACATGTCTCAAAAATGATTAACAGGAATGAGAAGGGCAGGGTGCTGGTAGCAGAGAAAAAGGCTGTTTTTCTCAGAAAGTTTTTCCTTCCAAGATATCTCCAGGGCCTCTCACACTTCCAGGACGCGTAAGAGCTGTTCAGTCACGTTGGCCACCTGAGCATCTCTGGAAACTAAGTTCAGTGGCACCTCCAACCTGCCCGCCTCGGGGCCGTCACAGTGTCTTGGCTCACTTGCCCGTGCGCACTTCACCCACCACGCGGAGCCATTGCAGAGCACGCGTCGAAGGAGCTCCAGGAGTGTGGCCGACCGATGCCTGCGAAGGGCGCGTAGGGCTCCACGGTGGGTGAAGGAACCTCGGAGGTGAGACGAGGACGAGTTTTGGGCACTGTGCCAGATGCAGTGCTTTGGTCAGAGTCTGGCGATCCCTGGGGAAGCCAGGGTGGCTGGCACAAACCTTCAGCAGCAGTACTTTGAGATTTGTGGGATGGTAGGCTCCAGCAAGATAGACCTAACATCTCAGGCCAGAACATATTTCATAAAACAGAATTCCACTCACCTGCAGTTCACTGACATTTACTTGATATTTTAAAATACAACTGGACGTGGTGGGACACACCTGTAGTAGCACTCTAGGAAGCTGAGGCAGGAGGGTCACAAGTTCAGGCCCAGGGTAGGTCACTTAGTAATTCAGCTAACCCTGCCTGATTCAAAGGGGGATGGGTAAGGGTGCAGCTCAGTGCTAAGGCCCTGGGTTCAGTCCCAGTTTTCCCCCACCCTCACAAGGCTGGCCATCACTCAGCAGACTGGTACCCAGACTCCCAGTTACTCTCTTGCTGGTCCATGAGAGGCTAGGGAAGCCCTGTCTAGCCCCTCGGGGCTGAAGTGGGGATGGTAAGTCAGCTGGGTGAAGCCATCTGGCTCCTCTTTGAGTCTACCGGAGGCCTGGGGCTGATAGCAGGTCCTGGCTCTGCAAAGCCACCCTCTGCCTGTCATCCCTGTGGGCCACCACGGGCTCAAGTACTGAGACTACAGAAAATCACACCCCGTCTGTCCTTTGGGTCAGAAAAATGGAAGCAGGGAGCAAGAAGCAGCCCGATGACATCTTGAAGAGGGAAGGATATGCAGAAGCTGCAGCCCAGCAAGAACTTGGCCAGAGCAGGCCCTGTCCGCCTGCAGCTGCAGGCCAGAAAGCCCCTTGGCAGAGCAGACAGAGTGATGTGACGTTCTCCCTCTCACTTTCCAGCTGGGCAGGGCAGCAGCAGTTCAGGGACCGCCTCTCCCAGAAGTCTCAGCTGGTTTTTCAGCTCAGTGCCACAGACCCTCCTTTCCCTGTCGTTGTACCGGAGGCCAATCTGTGCCCCTCTCTGAACTCCACTAGTCAGCTTGTTTCTGACCTATTTCAGCTCCCAAGAGACAAGATCTGCAAGGCACCCTCATTGTGACATCTGCTGTATCTTGGGCATTTCACCCGGAGTTTGCCTCTGAGCTTCTCTGAGGGCTGTGCTGTCAGTTGATGACATTTAAGTGACAGTTTGCATCTCAAAACTCCAGGGAGCAGGAATCCAGACTCCTACACTCAGGGAAGAAGTCTGCACCTCCTGCTTCCTGGAATGGACTGTGACGGTGATGGCGAACCCTTTAGAGCTTTCAGTAACAAATAGTCAGCTGTGGTACGCCTACCATAGGTTTTCCACCAATGGGCTATGAGATAACTTGTTTCTTATTTCCCAGAGAGAAGAAGGCTGGTACTGGGAGTTGTTACAGCCATGAGTGGACCCAGGCTCAGAGGCCCTCCTGAGATGAGGGAGCCCTTCTAGATAGTCTCCATACAAGGGAAAAACGGAGCACATGAAAAATGGACAGTTTCTTACTTGTGGCCCGATCTGTGGCCATAATCGGGTAGTCCAGGCAAGAAAAGCCACACTAGCCACAAAACTTCCAGTGGTGTGGAT